>ML805314.1:213686-237208 GCA_009831015.1 Picea engelmannii
GATTGAATTCACAGATGACATCATCCTTTCCCATCTATTTTGGGTTTGCGTATGGTGCTAGTAGACATAACCAGAACATCACTTTTGCATCTTGGGTCATCTACCACTATGGAGATTTAGTGATTTTGGGAGGATTTTTCCTCGGATATGCAAACAATAACATTTCTGAGTATCATGCTATCATCAAAATCTTAACCGAAGCCTCCTCTCTAGGTATGTCTCAATTGATTATCAACCTCGACTCCCAACTCGTGGTCTATCAACTAAATCATGAGTACGTCGTTCATAACTCAAATTTACTATGTCTCCATCCAAGGGTTCACCATCTTGAAAGAGATTTTGAATTTATTGAGTACAAACAGATATCGAGAGAACTGAACATGATCGTGGATTCGCTAGTGAATTACATGTTGGATTGGTATATTGCGCATAGATAAACATTTGAAACATAAATCTCATGTATAAAAAATCACATAAAACAAAAATTCAACATAGGTAGCCACCACAAAACTCATATATATATATATATATATATATATATATACGTGATAACAACAAATTTTTGAAATACATCATACAAAAGTACATAATGAGGAAAAACATGGGCCTTCATGCCCATAGTATAATCATAAGGACTACAAAATGACTGAGGACTCTAATCTTCCTCCTATATCACATTTTTCTCTGCATAACACACTACCTCTCGTGCCACTCATCGTAGAAAATCATTGAGGCCTTCAGAGAACCCAACTATATGTCGTTGAATATGTAAAGGCACATCTCTCCTCTTCAAGGGAGGAGCACCCATCATCAAGCCCCAGAGGTTTCTCTCCACCTTTCTAGGTCCTCCCACTACGATGTCGTGCTCATCTACCACATGTACATCCCCACAACACCCCAATGATGAAATCTTTGTTGGACGTGATGCACCTCTGTTTGCATGATGAAAATGAAATGGTTTAGATCCCTCGTTGTACAACCAAAAACATATATATATATATATATATATATATATATATATATATTGTTACAAGGTTATAATATTTCGTAATTGATGAATCCCATTGTATGCCCTCGGGAAGTACCAAGTCCACACTACTTCTTAAATATACCCCAACATAAGAGAAGTCCTCAATCACCACCAACTTCCTCCTCCACCATGCGAAGAAGTCGACAATGAATATTAAAGTCGAGGGATCATTCCCCAACCTAGGGGAGAGATTGTTCCACCTCTCCATGCAAGGCTCGGTCATAGGATGTGCTATCATTGCAATGTATGGTTGCATCTAGGGAATCGACTCTAGAAAAAATGAAACCAAGAAATAACAATGTTCGAGCTATTTTTTCCTACCAATTCTTCATTTAGATATCTACTCTTTAACATTCCTTAGGAACCCTACACTCTAATTGAACAACCTTGGTTCCAAACACTAAATGGAATAAGTATTTTTTCATTTAGAAGCGAGATGGGCACTAGTGCTCCCTGCCAAATTGGTGATAGCGAATAGGACGAATAGAAGTGCTAGATCTCTCAAATATTTGATAACGATCCTTCCTTCTACCAACCGTGACCCTGGTATGCAATATTCAACAACGTATTCCTCGATTGGTTGCGGGGTATCTCATTTTCCAGAAAAGAGTATGGGTTCCCCTCTCCTCGAGAGCCCCATAAAAAGTAAACATTGTCCATCTTAATATCAAGCATATGCGGCCCTATTCAGAATGCTTGCTCAACGTCGTCCCATAGACCAATCAAGTATTCAAGCAATAATACTTATTTTCTTATGTTCTGAAGTTTCAAATACTTGATCAAGACACAATTGTGTAAATCCACCCTCGCTTGAGGGTCTTGAATACCGACAATGTCATCAAACTTGTGCTCATGTTATTTCCACTCAATCATGGCTAGCTATGGATGAAACCTACAAATACATCAATTAATCATCATTAGCTAAACCTTCAATGAAATAAATTGCCTCTTTCTAGCCTAAAAATAAAAAAAACAATTGTGAGTTATGCACCTAGCGCTCCCTCAAAGAAGCTAATAGAGCGCTAGCACTCCCTCAACGTGCACAACGTGGCATTGAAATCATGATCGACACTCCCCTCGATGCCTTGAGGGAGCGTTGATCTAGTTCGACACTCTAGGGATTCGCAAGGAGCCTAGAAAACCTAAACTAAAGGCTAAAATGAAAAAAAAAAGGAATGAAAAAGAATGAGAAGGAGAAAATGACCAATCTGATCCAGACGATTCTGAAAACGGTCTCCCACAACTCCCACAATAAACACTCGAAAAATGCTCCAAAAGAGGTAAAAATCCAAAGACTAGAGGAGAATAGTAAAAACAAAGGTAAAAATGAATTTTTGACATAGTTTGATATTTGATAGGTTCAATTTGGTCATTTATCCTTATTATAAAGTCTATTTTTTGGTTTCTTATCATTTTTCAAGAAATTACTAATGTATTTTGCCCAAAACAACTTGATTTTACAGGAATTTGAGAAGAGTTATTTCGATGAACTTGTAACACCAATGAGCTTAGTCTTTATTCTTTCTCGCACTCACAAATACATGAGAATGTAACCGAGTATACTTTTATCACTTTTTCAGACTCGTCAAGTGTATGCAAAAAAGGAACCCCCTAGAGTCTCCTTTAAGCTCTTTTCAAACTCTCTAAACATGAAAATATTGTCGAGTGATATTGCTTCCTTTCACACTCGTTAAAAGGTTCGAAAGGGCATCTTTCGAGTAATAGTTTATCTCT
Organism: Picea engelmannii; assembly: GCA_009831015.1. Lineage (NCBI taxonomy): Eukaryota > Viridiplantae > Streptophyta > Pinopsida > Pinales > Pinaceae > Picea > Picea engelmannii. The sequence goes on from ML805314.1 coordinate 216,451, forward strand.
TTTTCGGACCTCAAAGACTAAAATTATGAGAAAGGACGACCCTGGAGTCGCCTTTAAGTTCTTTTCAGACTCTCTAAAAATGAAAAACCACCGAATTTTCCTTCTTAGGCCTCTCTAAACTACACATGGAAGGGCCCATATGGATATGAACCTTTACTTCTTCCAATTCATTAAAAAGAGGAAGAGGAACTTACCGAAGGTGAGTTATATCGAGCATGTGTTATCCTCCTTGATCTCGTTAAATTAAAAATAGGTACTCATCTATCTGTATGGGGGAAAACATTGAAGGAAGCGGGTCACGTTTCTTGAAAATTTTTGTAAACAACTCTTGCAATTTCCCTTGAACATGACATTTGTTTCAACCTTCACATTGAACACTTGGATAATCCACTAAACCTCTACACTGAACCAATCCTATGATTCTTTCCACTCATTTGAACCATCCAAAGAATGCATCAACACTCGCTGCATTATGTTTTGGTCCACTCTGCATTTATGCTGCCAAGTCTCATGTTGTGCCTCAGTGTTCAAGGGAATTATTTTCCTCGAGAGTCAACTATATACAAAATTACTAGTTTCCATACCCATGTCAGCCTGTGTTCATCTACTATATTTTATCACTTTCCCGTGTCAGTTTCGTGTCAATAATGGGGGATACATCAAAACCATCCTTCGACGAGTATTTTCCTATTGACTTCAACACATCATGTGGGAATTAGTCTTAGAAACTAGTTAGTACCTTGGGACCTTCATGCCTCAATGGAAAACCTCCTCACTTCCAATAGTAGGTTTACATCATTGACCTCTAATCATATGATTCCACGAATGTTCAACCTCATCTCATTTATTCACATTTTCTATAATGTACTAGGGTACCTTGGGAGTCATTGACATCATTGGTGATTTCCCTCGCACTTGTTAATAGTCTACCTCAACGAATGGTAATCAAGTGGTTTCTACCATGTTCGACATAAAAAAATCTATTCACATGGTTAGATTCGTACCACATCAGGATTGGGATGAAGACCCTGGGTTGAGTGTTCATTCTGATATCTTCTTTTCCCAAGTTGTGAAGGAATTCATTTGAAGCATGTTGATACTTATGTTGTCACATAGATCCGCATTGTATTGGTTTGTGGATATGTTTTATCATCTTGTATCTCCACTATGTATTTTGTGTGGCTATGATCATTTCATGTCATAGAAGTATGGATTCACATTGTATCTATGGTGTCCATACCCTTAGTCAATATCATCATGGATGTGCAGTGTATTTATTGGCGGCCATACTTTGATTCATTTATATCCCGATCATAGGTATGTCTACCTGGGGATTGGAATGTATATTAACATTGTTTGATGGTTGTCTGCAGCTTATACCAGGTTCCCTGACTCCATATGTTGTGTCCTTTTCGCTGCTTGAATGAGAAAAATAAGGGCACTTTCAAGTCTAGTTGGGTCTACTAGACAAGACAAAGGTTAGTGCATGAATCAAATGATTCAATCACATGAAATAAAAAAACAACTAAGATAACAACAACTAAATAAATAACTAAAGAAACAAAACTAAAATGCATAAGGAAGTTAGAACCAAAATTAATCAAACAAATGACCAATAATCATGCCACCAATGGAGAAGTATATTACTGGGAAAACACCACAGAAAAAGGGGGACTTATGGATCCCCTTTTCCTCCTTGGGAGGGATCTTGAGTCCCCTATGTGAGAGATCTTCTTACAAATGATAAACTAGAAAACTAATGGTGAAGAAATCCAAGATTATTCCCTCCAGAGGTGAGGTGAATAAATTAATGAGATGATGCTAATATGCTCCAACAAGAAAAGAGGTTTCTTGTAGGAGAATAGATGCAGCATAACAATAAAATGAGATTCTTGAATTCTAAGTGCACCCATGGCATCCTTTTATATATTCCCTTTGAGGTAATATCCAACTGGTATTTAGTGTGAACAAAGGGACTCTTTAGGGCACCCTTAGGTCTTTGACCAACCCCCCCACTTGGATTCAACTTGGATTTGAGGGTCAAATCAAGTTGGGATCTGGTCCAGAAGTGGGCGAGGGGCCGACAAGAACCATAAATGCATCATTCACAGGAGTGAATGGATTTTATCGTACACAGTCATGCATTGGGCGCATGTGCACTCTTCTGGCTTCTTTGTCCTGCGCACATGTGCATGCTTCCTTTAGTGTTTCAATGCATGTCAATTTTTTAACCAGTTGTATAGTTTATGCCTTTTGCAAATGCATTTTTTGGGATACAGGTGAACTAATAGGTGTTTGGAGATGCTATATTCCTATAACCATTTGTGGATGAAATTTTAGAGATAACAGATGCCCCCTAATGTGTGAGTCTAGGAGCACATGTATAGCCAAAATACATCAATGTTTCTTCTACTAAGAGTACCATTGTAAGAAACAGTGCTGAGAAGAACTACAAGAGTGATCTGTTGGAGGGAGAGGGGAAACTGTGGGACCAAACCTTTCTCTAGGTTATAAAAATAAAGTCTGTATACAAACAAGGTGGGCATGCCCCATGCTCGTGTCATGTAACTCAAAATACGTAAAATAGTAACTGAAGTTGTATGTTGATTTAGATAACTACAACGCCCTCCGGGGAAGTTTGATAACGGAACATGACAATTCTGATGGTGAACATACTTTGAAAAGAGGCAATGACACCTGTAAGGAGTGTCTATGACTCGTAGGCATTGATGGCTTGGCAAATTCAGAGGTCTTCGACTAGTATGAAACAACTGCAATAGTCACATAGTAAGACCCACCGTAACATGAGAGTGTGTTGAAGTCGAATGTTAAGGGGGCCAATGACAACAAAGAGCAATGATTGTTCTCTCTATGCCATCCAAGACTCCTCATTGTAAAGGTAATGAGAATCAAGATACTGTCACCCTTCTGGAAACTATGTTGATGTCGAAATATAGGGAGACACAAATCCAAGAAGCAAAAGGCCTTCATGAAATCCACTAGATAAGGTTAGGAACTAATAAGGAACATGGACAAAGTTGAGATGCGGTGAGACTCAATATTTCCTTTGGTTGGGGATATATGTGAAGTGTGAGTGGCAACGATCATGAAACTGGATCTAGTGTGAAGGGGACAACTAGATGTGGGTTAAATGGTGCAAGAGATGTGGAAACATGGACAAACTCAGAGATCAGGGGTACATGGACTGTGGGATACTCAGGTTTTATGGACGATGTCAATAGGAGTAGAAGATAGAAAATTATCGAACCAAGGGTGACATGGGTTACGTTGTCAAGAAAAGAAGGTCATCAAGGGTGACAACAAAAAATTAAGTAAATGATGGAAGCAAAAGGCTTTTTTACAATTACCAAATGAATAAATAATAATTTGGGATGAGTGTAAAAATACAGAAACAAGTGCCCCAGTGCTATATGGATTGGCCTATGAGGTCACAAGTTGTGTGGAGAACTGGTGGAGGGTGGGGTCCCCATGGGTGGGTTTATGTATGAGGTAAATAAATGGAGGACAATCTGCAGATGTGAAAACTAATTATGGATGAAATGGATGGTTAATGATACTGCGCAGGTGGAGGAAAATTAGAACCTTCAAGAGATAACCTGGGAGTCCATTGGGAAAGATAAAAAATTGAGGAGAAGGGTTATGTGGTTGATTCTCATAAATACGTAAGACTATAGGGACTCCCATCCCTAGGGGTTGAAATCAACATGAGTGTCAAAGTGAAAAGGGGGACTATGAATGGGACAACTCATGTGGGGGAGAGTGCTACTGGGTGACAATACCAAAATGCAACATAGGTGACAGTACTACAGAGCCAGATATACGGATCCTAAAGGAAAATGTCAAAGGGTGTGACTGGAGATGCAATTGAGATTCAGAGGAAATGATTACATGCCAGTGTCGATCATATACCTGAAGGGGTCACGCTGGTGTGTGATGACCAAGTACCTACACACATGAAAACTAAATACCTGACGTGAACAATATCTGAAAATAAAGAACATATAATAGTTATTTGATAATTTTGAACATGAGCAGGCGTACCTGAGTGTGTCATGGAAATATGCTTCACCGGGGAAAAGTGAAAATGATCACCTGAGGAAAATGACTATGTAAGTGGCTGAAAATTGTTCGGAAAATGGATCTTATGGGCTCCTATACCAAAAAATGAAAGGGGAGAAAAGGGATTAGATATAGACGGTGGGCCCATCATGCCATCCCAGTTGCACTAACACTATGGGCGATCAGGTGGTAATTTGGTGGGAGGACATGGACCTCCCCTTTGTTTGAGGACTGATGAATAAATATAATGAATTACATTCATAGGATCATATGTACGAAGTGTATAAGGAAGATCAGGTAGATATGTGTGGCATTTCGTGGATAATGTGTGGCGAACGTATGGGATAGATGGGAAATTATGAGTGTAATGCCCATAGTCTACGCATATGGCACATGCAAAATTGGTTCGTATATTTTTTTGCATGTGATTGATGACTCCATAGTAGCATGGGACACGCTTGGTGTAGTGGAAAGAAAAAGGGGTGCCTGATGAAGCTGGATAAAACTATGTAGCTCGGGAAGAGAAGGACATTTGTGAGTGGGGTGTCCTTTTCTTTCACATAAGACACAAGGGATTTGAACTTGGGGAGGTAGTGGAGTGATGGGATATTTCTTCTTCCATCTACCCCCAGCCGTAGCAGTGGTGTTGGCGATTAGGGGTGAGGGTGGATTGGTCGGATTTATTACTAGGATATACATATAGATTCCCTCTTACTAAGGAGGGAGGGATGGTTGAGGAACCATCTCGGTTGGATGTAGATACTAGACAGGGATGGCGAGTACCATGTTCGGAAGGTTAAGTGTTGCGGCTACCTGGAATTATTTGACTCCAAGTGGGGGGTAGAAAAAGGGAATTTGGGTAATGGCATGGGGGAATATCTCCCAAACTAAGATTTTCCCCTAGAGGGGGGTGAGATCTGTGATAAGTGGTGTCGTGGCACTCTCAGGGAACTCCTGAGATAGTATTTCTTCAACTGGTGGAACTTTGATATAGGGAGGGGACTCAGTGATAGGATTCTTGTCTCTGATGTATGTTCCTTTAGAGGAAACTACACACACTTGTGACGAAAAATATTGGTTTAGGAGAGGTGGCACTCCCTGATAAGTGCCCAACATGGATGGGTCTTGGAATAATCCAGGGACAATGTTGACAACTGGAAAATAATCCAAGCTAACATGGACAAGGGAGAGGATGTTATCGATGTTGGTGAAATGGTTAGGCTTGTAATGTGTAAGTTGGTCGATGGTGACGATATTCCCATTATGGGGGAACATCATCGTACAAAACATGGAAGAGGTGAACTCCTTCATAGCATACATGTAGTTTCATCTCAACAAGTTATTATAATCAAGTTGGTGATTGATAACTTCAATGTCAATGAGGATGGTTTTTCCCCCAAGTTCTATGGGGACATTTTGACAAAGCCTTGTGGAATATGTTGGTCGATCGTCGTAAGCTCAAAGGGTGATGGTAGAGGGTACTAGATTAGGGGAGCTAATTTTCTGCCATACATGTTTAGACATGATGCATGTGGATGCACCTTCATCGATGATACACCGATAAACCGTGGTGTTCCAGATCTTAATTGGTATCTGGAAGGCTACTTGGGTGGGAAGACATGGTTCTTCGCTATATAAATAAAATGTGATCAGTTGTGTGTCAGCAAGGTTGACTTCCCCCAAGGAAGAAATCAAGGATTTTTGCTATGATCGACAGGTTTGGAGGACCTCTAACATAGTCATGGATGCAAGAGACTAGGCTAAGTCATCAACCAGACTATAATTATGAGCAACCCTAGCATGAGGGTTATGCACATTCCATTGTAAAGGCATACATGGTATGCGGGGAATGGGTTCTGCGTTAGGACATGGAATCATTAATGGTTGTCCAGCAGTAGCTGGTAGTGTTTCTGAGGTGGTTGGGGTAGATTCGAGAGACATATTGTATTGACGGTTGTGGATTTGTAGAAGAATTTCTTCACTAGTGATGAGGACATTGTGATCAACCAGATTCCTCAGTTGAGTGGCATATAGGTTTGGATATTTCCCATTTGTGGTGGGGGAGGTTTGATCAATTATTGGGTTTTCATCACACCTTGGTATGGTATGGGGTTTTGCAAAAATGTCAGAGATGGTGGTTGCAAATACTATTATGGGGCCTACTGAGGGGCAGGTGTTGCCGGAGGGCCCTGTGAGTTCATGGATGCCCTCATCCATTAGAGATCGGGAATTTGGGGGAAATGATGAGTATAATGTCCATATTCACCACATATAGAGAAAGGGAAGTTAGTTCGAAGAGTTTTTTTCTTCCCTTGTCATGGTTGACTGTTATTGGTACCCCTTGGGGGTCTTGGTATTGGTTTCCCCTAGCAGGTTGGTTTCGTTGGGGGTTATTCCCCCCTAGTCCTGGGTTATTATTGTTTTGGTTTTTTCCTTTACTTTTGGCGTTATTCGGTTGATGGGCCGGATTTGATGTATTTATTTGTTCAAAATTTTTGAATGGGATAGGGATGAACAAAGTTAACTCTAGTGTGTGGTTGTCCTTGTGGAGGAGCAAGAGGTTGTGGAGGACCAGGAAATGGAAAATACGGATTATTTTGTGGCAATGATCTGTAGGGTGCATAGGAAGGCGTAGTGATTTCACTAGTGCTCAGGTTATAGGCTAAGGTAGAAGGGGTACCACAACTTGGTGGAATGGCCAGATGCATCATGGGTGCCAGAATGGGTCCACTCATGGGTGGAGGGAGGGTAGCAAGGTATGGTTGCTGATAAGGGGGGGAAGGGTAATGGTGGGGTCCTCCATACATTGGTGGATATTGGGGTGTACCATACATAGGTGGTGGTTGGACATACAGATTGTGGTGTGTTGTGGTACCAATTAATCCATTCGTTGAATGAGACATCCTAGGTTTGTCCTGGTCGAATGGTACGAGTCTCAGGGCGTAAGGTAGTACTATGTATAAGTATCCTGACTATGGATAAATGAGGTCGTACTGGTGGGCCTTACTGATGGCTTACTCTTCAGTTTGGGGGAAGGTGGAGGCTACATATTTGGCGAGGATAGAGATGAGTGATCGGAGAAACCAATCGAGACATTGTTCTTTGGTGGTTTCTACTTTGCATAAATTGTGTCGCCGACGCCATTCGTGAATGTTGTCGACGATGTGTGTGGTTGAGGATTGTTTACACTCAGAGAGAAGTTCTAGACCATTGTCATGATGAACTGGTAATTGAAAGAAGGTCATAAATGTTTTGGCCAATAATTCAAATGTTATATGGGATCCTGATTTTTTGTCCACATACCACTTGGCTGATGGATTTGTAAGTGTGTGATAAAGTAACCTTAAATGGATGAAGTCTTCCATGATGTTTTTCGGAGATCACCATAAATGGAAGGTCATGATATGGTTGGCAGGGTCTTCCCTTTCCTTTATTTCAAACTTGGGAATGTCTGAAGGTAGTTTGGTAGGCATAGCAAGCCATGTGGGGTCATGCAATATAGGGTCATTTGTGAGTTTACTGAAATCAGGTATGTTGAGGGATGCCAAATATGGCATGTGGATTGGTGGTGGAGTATTAGTTCCAGCAATGGTATGAGCAAGTCATGGACCTCACCCTTGAGGGGGGTTGGGTGGGGTTGTACTTACCCCTTGAGAAGAAGTCCCCCCCCGCTTCCTTGTAAAGGAGAGCTAGTGGATGGTTGGCCTTGGGAATTGGACCCAAGAAAAGTGGAACCAAGAAAATCTGATCCCAAGATAGTGGCACTCACAGGGGTGTGAGAGGGTTGAGCCGGTGAGTTGGTGAGACTAGGAACTCCTCCTAGAATAGGAGGGATATTTTGCAAGTGTATAGACTGACAGAGATTATGTGGGTCCCCTATGAAGTCCAACTAACAACGTGAAATGTGTGCAAATGGTGATGAGAGTAATAAATGAACAATATATTTGTATATTTTGGACCTTCACAATATATCTCACAAACACATGTAATCACAAGAGCATCATACATATCAAATTGACAAGAAGCATACATGTGGGTAGGTGGATTTTGTCCACATGGGAGAACAAAGAAAACAAATTCTAGTGTCCTATAGAGACATAACGTCCTTCCTCTCAAATAGCACTGGACCTTCCAATATCACTCAATAGTGGGGTCTAAAGCCACTAGAAGAGAAACTAGTGAAGGATGAAATAATCAGTTATAATGAGGGGTAGAGGGTGCATATCCCGAAAGAGCTGACGATATTTACCAACAGCCACACAAAATATGATCAAGGTCAAATTGTAGCCCACAATTGCCACCTACGTAGATTTCCTAGAATTTGGCCACTAGGTGCCTCGGTCAAAGTGCGACATTTATATTTTCGGCCTCAGAAATGGGTCATTGGATGGATCCCTTCCAAGAGGTGGGTGCCTCAAGGGGGGACGCACAGAACAACCAGACCTTGGCCTTCGACCCTTCATGGGTATCTCCCTACCTTATGGTGTTAGGAACACTTGACTTGGAGGATTTTAAAGTTCTTTATATGTCAACTTCTAATTTTTGAAGATGTGAGAACCGGATAATGGGGGTTTATTTGGATGCCTACCCCTGAGATCCTACCTAGGCTAAAATATTTCTTTTGGCACCTCCTGTGGAGGAAAACTTAGTGAGTTTTTATTAAAAAATTAGATGTGGTTGGTTGAGATATTGGGGGTGTGAACCAATCTCATTTGAATTAAGTGGGTGTGGATAACTTCTTCAAGAAATAATGGGACGTTTCAGAATCCCTTTGGAGGAGACCTACTTCAACCTCCAAAATTCGATATGAAATTATGTGAGTGAGGAGTGACAAAATGTACCAATTTTTTAATAATTTAGGTGTCACCTTGAAAAATGTGGACTTCTCGTGGTCCTTACAAATCTTTATTACCTATATTACTAGATTCCATTGGTACAACCTTGCAGAATTTTAAAGTCCCTAAAGAATTAGCATGTGGACATGTGGGTCCTTACCAATCCTTTAAACTCCCTAATGTGATTTAATCTAAGAAATATTCAAAAAATATCCTATATTGCAAGCATGTGGGAATGTATGGTGACATAGAACCCCCACCTCAACAAGGTTTTCTGACCTCCCGGTCTATGGATATTCAAATCCTCTGAGACGAAGTGGCTCCTTGGTCCACACTCAAACCTTCATGAAACAATTTCATAGGTCCTTCTCACAAAACTCTACCGCGCCAATAAGAACTAGGAGTAAGTTTCCCCTACACGCGACCACTGGTTGTGACCATGGGCCTAACCAAAAGGAACTTCGCGACTTTGGGACCTCGGGTGTTCTGCTGCAAGTTCCCCCGACTCCTCCAATCCAAGAACCCTGAACTAGAGCTTAGCAAATTCTATCTCCTCCGTTTATCCTCTGACGGAGTGACCTCCATCTATGACTTGGGGCCCAACTCCCCAAATACTTTGGGACTTCGCACTTCGAAAATGCTGAAAGATAACTTACTTCCGTTCTTCTGAACCCCAAACCTCGAGTCCTACTCATGCTAAATCGACGGTCCACTCTCTCCCATGATCCAATGGTTGAGATTATTTCTTCACAAATCAGAACTTTGTGTTCCTTGATGTTGGAATATGGCTCTCTCTTTTGAACCTTTGACTCCCAACTTTTCAATATTCTAGAGTGCCAAATCAACGACTCACCCTCCTTCAGATATGACAACTATTATCTCTTCTGCACTTGCGAGTGTTGAAAGACTCTCCCTTTAACCTCCCTGCAACTCCACTGGATCTAACTTTCCATAGATATCAGTGCTTCTCCCACCAAGAATTTCCATCGTTCGTTTATGTTCTCGATGTTTCCTGGCCAAATAACTCAGTGTCTTTTCTCCTGAGATTGGTTCTTGTGAGGTAACTTCGACCCTCATCCTTCCTCTAAACCTTCCAAGTATCTATCCCTCTTGATCTTGATTCTTTACTACAAACTCAAGGATTCTAAGGGATTCTTGCATGCACTCCTTACAACCTTCACAATAATCTATGATTATCTGATATCTTCCAACTCTACGCACTCCTTGCGAAAAAAGTTCTTCAACCACTCCCTTGGGTTGGAAAAGTCTAATACTATGACATGGCCGACGTACACCTTGCACATCTCTATGCTATACATTCACTTTTGTTGGTATAAGAACAACTCTATCTCTCCTAAAATTTTATGAGCTAAAACTCATAAATCTTGTCAATGCACTTCTTCCAGACCTTCACTACACTCTTGCAGGAATTCTCAGGACGAGGATAAATTGAGACTTATACTCTCTCTCTCTCTCATACTTCATACATTCAACATGAAATCATACACATAAATAATTGAAACAAATGCATAACAGAGAATATAAGAAAACTATAAACATACCATTCAATAGATGAAAACAATAACCATAAAACACCATGAAATTGGATCAAAGCATTCTTATATTAATTCAAATGCTTATGTACATGGTTTCTATAGAAACAACTATCTGCCCAAACAACTTCTACAATCTATGTTCTTCTCTGCTCCCCTATGATCTCTTGTTATACAATGACAATTACAAATGAGAATAATCAACATATGAGGGAGATTTCTTGAGTTCCCCCCCCTACAACTCTAAGCTATATTATCGAATTAAAATCTCTAACTAATTAAGATTTATTACATTAAATGCCTCCAACCGAAAGATGAGAGAAAATGCTCAAGATCTGCATTACAATCCCCAAAACATTTAAGAGCAATTACATCCTTTGAGTTGTTACATTAATGTTCTTCTTTTGAAATATAAATGTCTTCAAAATTCATGTTGGTGTATATCCAACTGTCCTCCACTTGCACTTGTTTTTCTGGCGATGCTCCTGCATCATACTTCTTTGGCTGAAAAATTCATGGACTCCTGTCCATGAGATACTGCATCGTCTGTCCATGCTTCTGGATATCTTCTTCACTTTCCCAACTGTCATCCTCAATCAGGTGTCCCTTCCACTTTACCAAATATTCAAGATATGTCTTCCTCCTAGTTTTCTTGTCAACTCTTTGATCAATGATCTTTTCCATCTGTGGATTTTCAACTACAGGCATCTATTTGACCCATTGAACTTCCTTTTGATTCTCTTCTCCTCTCACTTCATCTTCTCTGTAAGGGTACATATCGGCTATGTTGAATATGGGTGATATGCCCACATCATCTGGAAATTCTATCTCATAAGCATTTGCCTCAATTTTTTGTAAAATCTTACACGGCCCTATCTTTTTCATCTTCAGCTTATTATATGTTCCCCTTGGGAACCTTTCTTTTCTGAGGTGTGCTAAGACTAAATCTCCCACTTTGAATTGAATCTCTCTCCTCTCCTGATATTCTTTGTGCTTGTATTCCTGGCTGGAAATCTGCAATCTCTCTTTAATCTTGTTGTGGAGCTCCTACATCTATGCTGCAAAATATTCTACTCCAACACTCCTGAACTCACTCTGCTCCAGGTCTCTCAACTTAGATACTTCCCTTGGTTGCATTCCATAGATTATCTGAAATGGGCTTTTTCCTAGGCTCCTATTAGGTGAGTCGTTATATGCAAATTCCGCTTGCAGCAGAATCTGATCCCACTAACTGTGATGTTTAGTAACTAAGCTCCTCAATAAGTCCCCCAAACTTCGATTTACTACCTCAGTCTGTCCATCCATTTGAGGGTGATATGCTGAGATAAACTATAGATTCATCCCCACCTTCTTCCATAGTGTTCTCCAGAAATGACCAACGAATTTGGTATCTTTGTCTGAAACAATACTCTTGGGTAAACCATGAATTCAAACAACTTCTTTGAAAAATAGGTTTGCAATGTGTGTTGCATCACTGGTTTTCTGACATGGAATAAAAAGTGTCATTTTCGAGAATTTTTCGACTACCACGAATATGGAATCACAACCCCTCTGTGTCCTTGGTATTCCCAAAACAAAATCCATGCTTACCGTGTCCCACAACCTCTCTAGTATTGGAAATGGTTGATACAACCCTGTATTCTGTATTTCCCCTTTGCGTGATGGAAGATTCTACATATGTTGAAAAATTTCTTGGCATTCATCCTCATCCCTAGCCAATAATACAAACTATTAAGTTGCATAATTTTTTTTATCATGGAAGAAGTGTCCAGCCAATCCCCCACTATGTTTTTCCTTCAAAAGGTTTTCTCTCATAGAACTCTTCGGGATACACAACTGATTTCCTTTAAATAACAATCCATCCTAAATTAAATTTTCAATCCATTGAATTCTATCTCTTAGAACATGATTCTCACATGCTTCATAAGCGTCCTTGAAATCTAAATCATCTCTGTACATTTCCTTAAGGATATCAAAACCTAACGTCTTCACATGAAACTCCTACAGAATCAAACATTTCCTTCTCAATGCATCAACAACCTTGTTAGCATTTCCAGAAATGTTCTTTATAACAAAAGTAAAGTTCTACATAAATTCAACCCATTTTTCATGTTTCTGGTTCAATTTCTCTTGTCTGGTTATAAACTGTAAGGCATGGTTATCGCTATACAAAACAAACTCTTTTGGAACCAAGTAGTGCCTCCATTTCTTCAATGTATGTATTACTACATAAAATTCCTTATCATACATGGAATATTTCATCTTGGCCATGTTCATATTCTCACTGAAGTATGCAACTGGTATATTGTCTTGACTTAAGACTTCTCCAATAAAAAATCCACTTGTGTCACATCTCACTTGAAATGTTTTACTAAAATATGGAAAAACTAGAACTGGATGTCCAATTATCTTCTCCTTTAACTACTTGAAACTTTTCTCTACTTTCTATGTCCAATGAAAAGATTTATGTCTCTTCTTGATTGTGTCCATCATTGGCGCACAAATCCCACTAACATTTCTGATGAACTTCCTGTAAAAACTAGCTATTCCATGGAAGCTTATGACTTCAAAGATATTCCTTGGCGACGACCACTCTTTGATTTCTTTTACCTTTTCAGGATCCATATTCAACTCATTCGAAGAGATCAGGAAACCAAAATAAATGAGTTTTGTCTTCATGAAAGACAACTTCTTCATATTTATCAACAACTTCTCTTGCTGCAACCTCCTCACTACTGAAGATAAATTTCTCAAATGTTCTTTCTTAGTCTTACTGAAGATCAATATATCATCAAGATATACAATTACAAAATTCCCAATGAAATCTTTCAAGACTTTGTTCATCAACCTCATAAAATTACTTGGCACATTTGTCAAGCCAAATGGCATGACAAGCCATTTAAACAGTCCTTCATTCGTCTTGAATGTTGTCTTCCATTCATCACCTTCCCTCATTCTAATATGATGATATCCACTCTTTAAATCAATTTTTGAAAAAAACTTTGCTCCACTCAAGCAATCCATCAAGTCATCTATCTTGGGTAAAGGAAATCTATACCCGACGGTGATTTTGTTTATATCCCTTGAGTTTGTACACATCCTCCATCCACCATCCTTTTGTAGACTTAACGTTGTTGGCACAACGCATGGACTCAACATTTCTCTAATCAACCCTTTGTTCATCAAATCTTGGACTTGCGTCTTAACCTCTTCATTCTCCTGCGACGTCAATCTGTACGCTTCTTTGTTTGGAAAACTCTCCCCTCATATAAGTTCGATGTGATGGATTATAATTTTGATGGGTGGCAACGAACAAGGTAAATCATCCACCACTATATCCATGAAATTCTCCAACAGTTCTTGAATTTCCTCAGGTTGATCATCTATTGAAGTACTAGTCAACATGACTCTAGGTTTTCTAACCACAACAAACTGCATTTCTTGATATTTCTTGACTTCATTAAGAAGTTCCTTCCCACTCATGAGAAGTATAGTATTTATTGTTTCTTATTTCACCTTCTTGTCTTCAATTGGAAACAACATATGCTTCCTACCATTATTTTCCAAAGTGTAAGTATTCTTTCTTCCGACATGAACAAATTTTTTTTCCTATTGCCAAGGCCTCCCCAACAAAAGATGACACACATCCATGGGAATAACATCACATAAGATCTCATATCTATAAATGACTTGAAAATGAAATTATTTGTCTTGTTGTTCAAAGTATTCATTTCCATTGAAAATAAATGTGCAAAGTGTTTTTAATCACTGTTTATAAAAATTTTGTGTGAGGGAGTATTGTTTTAGTTTACTGTTTAACAATCTTAAATCTGTCTAACACAGCAAAATAACTTCGCCATAAACACACATCACATGATGAGGCAGTTCACCCCTCCTGGGCTACATCTGTCGGGTCCAAGGCTCCCAATGGGCATGTCCTTGATCTATTCATGCTCAAAATGGTATTACAATGAGAAAAGGGCCTAAATAGGCCAAACCAGCTGTGAAAACGAATTCAGAATACAGAAAGAAACTTAAAATGACTCTGTTTTCACTTAAAACAGTGAAGGGTGGTCCAATGTAGCTCCATTTCCCTCATGGCCCTCCATGGCTCCTCAAGATTCTATGAAGTAAAATGGCCAACAAAGGTGTTATGCCCCAAAGAAGTTCTATCCCTTTTTTCCAAAAAAAACTCCACCAAATCTGGAGTAGCGGGAGTTAGAACTTCTTAAAATGGAAATTGGCGCCAAAAAAGGTGGACTCCGCCCAAAAACCATCGGAACTGTCAGCAATGAATTTTATTGTTAGTGGTAGTGGTCACATAGACCAACTAAACCATCTCCATTCGAGCCATTTGAGCCAACGGTCAGCCAAAACCATGGCATAACCACTAATCGCCAGGACATTTGTTCATATCCACTAAGCGCCTTCCTGAAACCATCGGAGGAAAAATCCCACAATTCTGGGTGAATGGTTCTATGTAAAGGGGGGGCTGACCCCCTTTCCGCCCCAACCAAAATAAATTACTACTTTAAATAAATGTATTGGCCTATATGGTTAAGAACCACCACGAGCCCGAGCAATTAGGCCTTGGGGTTGCCACCTGATCGAACCGCGGTCGACTCCTACCAACTCCAAACTAATTTTTTCACTAATCGGCCTCCAAAATGTCCAGTCAACCAATACCCAATCCGAAAATTCCAAGTGGAAAACAATGATAGGTTGTTAATAGAATATTCCATGGAATATTCTGTGGAATACTCTTTTTTTAATATTAAAAAAAAAAAAAATCAAAGTCGACCCTGGTTAACTGGATATGAAGGAAAATGTGAATTTCAAACTGGAATAACTTTCACATACAGTGTCAGATTTGAGTGTCGTTTGCAGCGCCAGAATTGTATCGAAGAGGCCTATCCAGTCATTCTATTTTCAACCAATTCTGAGCAGTTCCAATTTTGAGCATTTTCTTCACTTAGGACATGATCACCTGATCAATAACCCCCTATTTTAAATTCAACTAAACATTGTTTAGTGACAGTTACCTGGTGTCCTTTTTGCAACCATGAAACCTTGTATGGGCTTGGATGTGCAACTATATCCAACTCCATATTTTCCACCATCTTTGTGGATACTATATTATCTGTGATTCAACTATAAACTATCACCTTGCATACCCTATCCTTGGTCTTTCAAGAAATCCTAAACAAGCAGTTCCTCTGGACTGGATTCTCCATCTCTTTCTCTGGCTTCAATATAATTTTCCTCATCATTAAGGATCTTCCACCTTCTGCATCTTCTTCCTCGACATTTCTCCTTTGTGCTTCTGAAATGTGAGCTTTTCCTCCTCCATCTCTTTTTATATTGAGACATTCCCAAGACTTGTGTCCAATATTTCCACAAACAAAACACTTTATTTCACCTCCTCTACCTCTTCCTCTTGCTCTTTCTCAAGGAAAAGTGTTCCTATCAGCATACTGTCTTCCTTGTGAACTTCCTCCCCTTTCTGGGTGGCTATGAGGTTTCTTCTCTTCATCCTTGGGCTTCTGTACTTTGTCCTAGAACACTTCTTTGCCTCTACTCTGACTTTTTCCTCTGCCCCTTTGACCTTGATTTCAGGCCAATTTCACTTCTGCCTTTGAAGCAATATGATAAGCATCTTCTACACTTCTAATAGTCACCATGATCATCCCATCCCGAATCTCATATATCAGGCCATTCATGTATCTGGCGACTTTTTCATCATCACTCTCGCAATGACAAACTCTGATATTTAACCTGTAAAATTCCTCAATGTATTCCTTCACGGTCATCCTTTTATGTCTCAAATTATGCATTCTTCAGAAGAGATTGATTTGATAATACCTGGGTATGAATTTGGATTTCATCTTGGCTACCATCCTGTCTCATATTTTGATTCTTTGTTTTCGTTTTAAATGCCTGTCAGCCTGCAGTTCATCCCACCACAGTGTTGCATTCCCTTTTAGTCTAGTGACAATGTGCTTAACCTTCTTATCTTCCTCGACATCCTCATAGTCGAAGTATTTATCCAGAGCTCTAAACCAATCTAGTAGCTCCTGAACGTCTAAGTTACCTTCATACATTAGGATGTCCAGCTTTTCTATGAAACCTATTCTTGCAACAAATTTAAATAAACTTTCCTCTGTAGAATCTTCGGCTACAACTTCTTCTTTGGATCTAGCTTCGTTCTCACTTTCAGCCTCACTGATATCTCCAGTATCAGGTGTTTGTCTCTTTTATGTCTCCATAGCATCCAATCGAGCACATAGTTCTCTCATTTTCCTTTCCACTGTTGGATCGGGTAAAGTTCTTTCTGGACGTCTTCTTGGCGGCATTGTTTCAATATTTCCATGCAAAATTCAAATTACAACTATCCTCTATCTTCTTTTCCTACAGAAAACAATAGTTTCCAGATCCTATACCACCTGACGCAGAACCCCCACCTCAGCAGGGTCTTCTGACCTCCCGGTCTATGGATCTTCAACTCCTCTAAGATGAAGTGGCTCCTTGGTCCACACTATAACCTTCATGAAAGAATTCCATAGGTCCTTCTCATGAAACTACACCAGTGCAAATAAGAACTAGGAGTAATTTTCCCCTCCATGCGACCAGTGGTTGTGACCATGGGCCTAACCAAAATGCGCTTCACGACTTCGGAACCTCAGGTGTTCTGCTACAATTTCCCTCGAATCTTCCAAACCCTGAACCCCAAACTAGAGCTTAGAGAATGATAGCTCCTCCCTTTATCCTCCGACGAAGTGACCTCCAATTATGACTTGGGGCCAAAATCCCCAAATACTTTGGGACTTCTCACTTCGCAAATGCTGAAAGCTAACTCACTTTTATTATTCTAAACCCCAAACCCCGAGGCCTACTCATGCTAGATCGATGGTCCGCTATCTCCCATGATCCAATGGTCAAGATTCTTTCTTCGTGAATCATAACTTTGCATTCCCTGATGTTGGAATATGGTTCTCTCCTTCGAACCTTTGACTCCCGAATTCTAGATATTCCAGAGTTCCAAATCAATAGCTCATCCTTATTCATATCTAACGACTGATATCTTTCCCGCGCTTGTGAGTGTTGAAATACTATCTCTTTAACCTACCTACAACTCCACTAGATATAACTATCCATGGATATCGACGCTTCTCCCACCAAGAGTTTCCACCCTCCGTTCAGGTTCTCGATGTTTCTTGGCCAAATAACTCGACGTATTTCCTCCTAATCTTGGTTCTGGCGAGGTGATTTCGAGACTCATCCTTCCTCTGAACGTTCCAAGTTTCTATCCCTCTTGAGCTTGATTCTTTACTACAAAATCAAGGATTCCAATGGATTCTTTCACACACTCCTTGTAGCATTCACAATAATCTTTGATTATCTGATATCTTCCAACTCTACGCACTCCTTACAACAGAAGTTCTTTAACCGCTCCCTTGGGTTGGAAAAGTATAAGAATGTGACCTGGCCTGCGCACACCTTGCATGACTCTGTGCTATACTTTCACTTCTATTGGTATAAGAACAACTCTATCTCTCTTGAGCGTTTCTGAGGTAAAACTCAGAAATCTTTTCAACGCACTCCTTGCAGACCTTCACAACACTCCTTGTAGGAATTCTCAGGATGAGGAGAAATTGAAACTTATACTCTCTCTCTCTCTCTCAGACTTGTTACATTCAACATTAAATCATACACATAAATAATTGAAACAAATGCATAACAGAGCATATAAGAAAATTGTAAACATACCATTCAATAGATGCAAACAGTAATTGGTGGGACTCCGAAATGTCGTATTGCCATCCACCTTTCCCTTCATCAGTCTTCACATTTCATCGCCCCATTAACCTTTCATGATACCATTTTCATAATTAAATATGGGTTAAACCTTATTATTTTCCAAATCATTTATTTTAGTATATAAAGGGAATTTGTGATTAAATATTAGAAAATTGACATGTTTTCATATATCTCAAAAATGTGTGAGCTTTATCATGTGTAGGAATATGTGAAGGATTAATTCAAAAGACTTCTCGAATACTTCCTCCACCATTTCAAGATTTGAGGAGATAATTCAATACTAATCCAAGGAGAAGATCATGGAGATTTAGTTGTCATATCTTATCCAAGATATATGAGAGATATGTGTGAGGATTTGAAGGGATTGTATTTAGTAATAAAGGGAAATGGGTTGAGAGAAAAGCTGGTCTGTAATTATGAGATGTTTATCTCTTTTTCAAAGATCTCATGTATAAAAGAGAGTGCCTTCTCTTCATGAGGGGGGGATGAGAATAATTATTATGTAGATTTAAAAGAGTATTCATTATTATTTATATTAAGGGAATTGTTGTGAGATAGGTTCTTGAGGAGAATTGTTATGATGTAGATTGAATTCATGAAGAGACTCCTTTTGTAAACCTACCTGTTGAAGATTAATGCAAGTTTGGATTCAATGATTTTGTCTCTCTTATAAGTTATCATCTATTGATCTAAAGCTTCCATGTTGGCATCAACAAGGGCCACCAATCCATCTTGGTAATCTTATTGTAAATTGTTAGTGTAGATTTTGATTTCATGTATTTGTTATTTTGATTTCATGTTATTTTGTTTGATTTCACTATTCGAATTTGTTGCAAAGTGTGGTAATGAAGGAACAATTGGATCTCCATATTTCACCATACATTAGCTTTAATGGAGCATCCCACTTGTTAGTTTAGTTGTTTCAAGGGATAGAATCAAAGTTCATATTTTCCTTTCATGGACCATCAATGAACATGTCCATCACTTGAGCAAGATCTTTTGCGTGTTTATGAGTTTTTCTTTCCAGCTTTCGAGTTGTGTGAAGATTGTTATTTTTAAGAGTGTGTTGGTTTATAAATGGTTTTCTTATCTAATCTATACTAAACTGACATAGGAACCTATCTGTTATTGGTGCATATAGTGCATCAACTCTACTAATTATGAATCCCAGTTGATAATTTATGTTTGGTAATATATTATGCAAATAATTGCACCAACATTTTGGCACCGTTGTCGGGGAGTTGTAAACGGTAATAGGTAGCATTTTGAATTAGATTGTTTTAATGATTTTGGATTGGTTTTATGGACGACCTAAGGGCGGAGAGAAGACGGTAAGACAAGAGGTAAGAAGTTGCACATCCACTTTAGTGGGGTTTCTCCAAAGTTAGGTTGTCCTCTTCCTTTTATGCAGAAGTGTGTTTCTCCTTGTTTTATGCAAAAGTGTGTGTGTTTTTTTTTTACACAAATTTATTTTTTATTTGTGATGCGCTAACTTGTGCGAACAGATAACCTGGTGACAACAGGGTCTCAGTAACATAAGGAGTTCAAGTTTGGTCTGTTTTATCTTTACAAATAGTTTTAATTTCTTATTTTTAAAATTCAAATCTTTGATGATAAATCATTCTCCTTTTTCAATATGGTCCAACAATGAGTTTAAGCTTGGAACACCTCACTTAGATCCTAGCAAAAGTTGGGATCTCCTCTTCTCTAGAAGAGGAAATCTTGACATCAACCGAAGGCTTAATTACTCCTCTAATAACAAATGATGAATCAACATATGAAGAAGCCTGCATATTCAATGACGAACAATTATGCAAGTAGGAGATCAAGGAGGATAACGAGTTGCGACATGATCTTAGGAGTGAAAACTATGCCTATAAAATCAATATCGAATGATGGTTTCAAGTATGTACCAGGTCAGATCCATTCATTTTTTCTTTTTATTTTGTTAATTTACAGTTTCAACTGTCAATTCCGCACGTTTACGTATATTTTTGATTGACAATTGTGAAATTGAAAGAGGACGTATTTTTATTTATGTTACATGCATGGTTACACTGGAAGTTTGACTACACTTAACTAATCTCCAGTCTTTAATTAGAGTAATGTAGGTAGGACATTATTTTCAAGTTTTCTTAGTTTTGAATAAGTATGCTCTCCTCCACGCTTCTCGCGAGGATCGGAAAATAGGATAACTAAACTAAAATTGATTTCAGGAAATTTTTTAAATGTTGACGATTACATAAAAATTGTCTAATCTATTTCTGTCTACAATTGTTTCCATTTGCTCATAAATTTTCAATAAGTTTGCGAAGTAATTTTTTAAGTTCTTTTATTTTTTATTTTTTTTACAAAACATAAAACTAATATATATATATATATATATATATATATATATATATATATATATATATATATATATATATATATATATATATATATATATATATATATATATATATATATATATAT
>ML805314.1:246641-261067 GCA_009831015.1 Picea engelmannii
AAGACAAGAGCTTATGGATCGACAAAATATATCCCATTCATGCAGAGGATATCCATCAACTCACAGGACTATCATTGGAAGGTGAGGATGTATAGAAAGGGTTTCAAGGACCAATAAAGAACGACAGAAAGAAGGGTGAAATCAAATTGTATGAATGATTCCATACCTAATGTGGGGTTCATACAATGAAAATTGATCTAATTATCCCATAAATGGTGAGAACATAATGCTATGTATTTTACAGGAAGGTCATGTGCTCATACTACAAGGGAGAATGAACGTTGGATTCCCTATTAGTGGAAGATTTATGTGCAAATGGTGCATTCTTTAACTAGTGTAGTTACCTATTGGAGGAGTTCCTCATTCCTCATGAGGAATTTTAGGAAAATGGAAACACCTTTACATATGGATATCTGCTTCTAGCCATTACAATGTTGAAGTGTAGGCCACCCATGAGAAGAAAACTAGCACTTTCAGATAAGGTGTTCCTTGCAATGATGTTTGAACCTTGGAATGCAAGGGAAAACTCTGAGAATGTCGAATTCAATAATGTTGTGTTACTCATATGATTGACGCCACCCAAAGGATGCACATATTGCAGGAAATGTTGAACCTGAACACAAGAAATATCTCATTTGCCTTGAATTGTCACCATAATTGTGTCTGGCCAAGGCATGCAAATCCCTTCTATTTCCACAAGAGGTCGCTACCATTCTATCTGGATGAATAAATATTGGACAAAGAGGTCATGATATGGACCAAAGTTAAACAAAACCAACACAATTAAGATATACATTATATTTTATCGTCAGAGTTGTTAAAGAAGAAGATTTCGACATAGGAAACATGGACGAGTTCGCGCAAAGTAGAGTTGTTGTGGAAGTCTCCAACATCATCAGATTCATAAGAAGAGGAATAACACCAACTGCATCATCCCAAAAGGACCTTACCAAGATTACCCAAGCTTCCAGATGAGGCGGTACTCTCATGTAAGACCGTAAATTACATTTTATTTGTTTCCTTTACAGGTGAGGTTCCTGCTAAAAATATTAGAACTGACGTTTCCCCTGCAGTCAGCCCAACCAAAGTCATAAAACCACAACCCATATCTAGTTCTTTACCACACACCAGAGAAACCACTCATGCTACCCATAATGTTATTGATATAGTTGATGACCCCGAGCTAGACCTCAACACATATTCCACTTTAATTGTGGAGCAAGCCCCACCATCACCATCCAAGGATACCACAGTCCCACTGCTACCCAAATCACCATAACCCATTCAAATAGACATCCCAATGAACCTTGGGAACCTCAGATATATTCTCCTATCATATGTTGTCACGCCAATCAAATCAAATGTTCCATCTATGTCGATTTCGGTCACTCTTCCCTATGAGGAGAGACAACAATCAGCAATGTCAGAAATCACCTAATTCCCACAAGTCCCATTCCTGGGTCCTCGGTCTCCAAGACCAGATATTCTCATTGAGGTTCTATAGGTTCGGAATGGGACCCCAGAAGTTCCACTCACAACAAGGATAACAAATCAACAAGAGATAAAGTCTCAAGAACCACATGAGATTCATTCAGGATAGAGCACAATGTTGTTGAAAGAGAAGTTAGAGATAGTACTCCAAGATCCACAAAAGTGCTCGGAACTATTACATCTCTACCTGGAACAAACAAAATTTATCCCTTTACTTTTGATGTCCCCAAAGAAACAATTGGCCCAATAGTTGTGGGGACCATCCATGGCTAATGGGATTTTGATTTAGATTAGACTCCCTATGTAAGCTACAGTCACATCTAGCAAGCTAGATCACTTGTCTAAAATGAAGCTAGTAGGATTGATCAGAGCCTCTACTGAGTACTTGGAGCAAAAAATTCAAAAATACTAAAAGAAAGATGAATTATAGAGATAGGAAGGGATGATGGAACAAAAATAATAGATGCATGAGGAATATTTCAAACTCCATGTGGAGTAGAAAATGGAGAAAATGAAGGAAACATTAACATAGGTGTGGCCAAATTTTAGGAAGGAAACACCTCAACTTCCATAGTTCAGTGCAACTGAAGCGCCGTAAAATTATATTGGATTAGTCCATAAATCATGGGAGGTGGTATCAGACTAATAAGAGTACCTACAAGATCATTTGGAGAGAATGAAGTTGAAGGCTGAGGCACAACCCATAAAACTCCAACAAGAGATGGAAAGATTTTTCCTGGAAGGAAACGGTGCCAAAGATGTGTTTCATAAGAAGACCAATGAGTGCACTACCATATTCAAGGAAGTCAGTGATTGTATGGGTGTGATTGTAATGTCCCCATTTTGGGACATTATAACACTACAACATTTCAGAGTGTTATGCCTACCCGAGTAGACAGATAGGGGTGACAGAGCGTTCGGGAGATACTGAGGGGTTTATTTGGGCCTGACTTGCATTGTTCATCATCAGGATCCAGTCCGCACAGCTTGGTTTTGGTTTCATTGCATTTCGATGATTTCCGTCATTTTGAGTTACTATGGGTCATATCTTAATTAAGTTCACTAAGAAGGTCATAATGGGCATATTACTTGGAGAAACCTCTTAGTGTGATAGCTCATCGGAATCGAGAAGAAGAGAACTATAGGATAAGATGGTGAGAAGTGACTTTCAGTGGCTGGAGAAGCAATAAGGATGGATAAATCACTTTTTAGAGGTAAAATGGTTAATTAATTAATTAATTAAGTGATTTAATAAAGGAATAATAAAATAAAGTAAAAGTCACTTGGAGGGAAGAAGTCAACAATGAATTAGGGTTTCAACAGTGATTTAGGGTTTTGGAAGTCAATAGTGAATTAGGGTTTCAACAAGGATTTAGGGTTTTGGAAAGATATAAAGGAAGGGTCAGCGACCCAATTCATCATTATGCAGATTATAACTTGTCATTGAGGAGAAGAGGTGCATCTCAAGAGAGATAGTTCAGTGTATTCCAGGAGGAAGACACTAGTTGGCTGATTTCAGTGTTGAAAGACACACCCTAGTCACCGAGAAGATCATCCAGGTCTTCCATCATTCTTTATTGATTCCACAGTGCTCCCATATTCCGAGTATTATATTTTAGTTACGTATTTGTATTCTAGCTAAGATCCTTTTGTCTTTTGATCTAGCCGAGTGTTGTTATTTAATTCAATCACAGTTGCTTATTTGTATTCCGGCTAAGATCCTTTGTCTGTTGATCTAGTCGAGTATTGTCGGTTTATTCAGTCGCATTCAGCCATTTTGTAATCCACAGAGATATCATAGTACAAAATTTGCAGTCCTTTGTCGTGTTTATTATTTGTATGATCATTTATATGCTGTAAACCTTTGATCCTACACACACATTAGCAGTGTTTCCTAGACTATACAAGTTGAGAACAGTACAGTGGTATCAGAGTTGGTTTTCCTGCCAGCCTAAGGGGAAAATCAGATAAGGATGTAGATACATAATTACCAGTGAGTGGATTGATAGGAGAACAGATGGAGCCTACACCCATTAGATGCAGGGAGTGTTGTTACAGTTGCAAAGTTCCTTGGAAGCCAAATCACCGATGCAGGGGTAAAGGGAACGTGCACATTGTTGAGGTGCACTATGACAATGAGGATGAAGAGATGCATGTGAATGAAACCATAGATGCCTATTTAGAGCAGTCCGATAAGGGTAGTGAGTCTTGCGCATCTGAGGGATAGTTGGAGGGACATGATGATATCGCATATCCTTCATCTTCCCCATCAGGTAATGTTGAGGATTAAACACTTTAGCATAGTGGTGACACTTGTGAGAATTCATATGTGTTGGCACATTAACATGATGAGCTTAGGAGGTTGGATGACCTACTAGTGGGTTTATACATGGCTTCCAAGAAGTCATGTATGGAGAATGATGAGCTTCCTATGATGAGTGAACCACATTTTTCATCTTCTCAATCACCTATGCTAGCTACGACACATGAGGATATCAGTCGCATTCCTTATATGGTAGAGGAGCCTTGTGTGGGGATTGTACACAAGGAACATATGGATCTATAGACCCAGAAGGAGAGGTATGGCTTGGAGATAGTTGACCTTACACATACCTATCAGTATGAGGAGAGTGAATCACCACTCTTGGAGATTCCATTGATGGACCGGGTTCTGGAGAGAGACATCTTGTGGCGACACTCACTCCCAGGATCAATCTACAATGATGAGGATGCAGTCCTTATTGGTCAGACTGACCATAGAACGTGTCTGGACACATCTGTATGGGATCCAGGCGCAGATGATATTAGTAGGGTGAGTGCATAGGAGGATACAACTACCCATACAGGATATGGTGTGATTTAGATAGGGGTCGTAGTTGGTGATGGCATGCAGTGGCATGCCGGAGGACTGAGTAGCATAAGGGACAGTGGGAAGTTCAGTGCCTTATATTTTGAGGAGTGTGTTGTTGGGGATTCCATTGTTGACACTAGCAGTGAGAGGCATGAGGTAGCACCTCAGCAAGATTGTGACCAGGAGTCACGACACTTGGCAAGACAGTTGAGAGTCAGTGAGGGCATGATCATGGCAGCCACTAGATGCATTGATGATACACATGCATTGGTGGCAGGTTATTGTTGGAGGGCCTTGATGGCACAAGATAGTTTATATGGGGGACTTGTCATTGATGACTTCCATACACTCAGGGAGAGAGTGATTGTGATGAGGGTCGACTACCAACAGTTGTTGATGGATAGGGATTACCTATTGGAGGTTGGCGAGATGTATCACAGGGCATTGAGGGAGAAAGAGGTTGAGGTGGACCAACTCACTCATGATTTGGTGAGAACACAAAGATTCTTGGAAGGCACACAGAAAACCCTTCAGGAATCAGAGTCCATATCAGAGGAGCTCCTTGAGGAAACTAGACAAAATTCCGCTACACCTATTTCAGCAGAGAGTCATATATATCCCTCAACCACATTGCGAGAGGATGTTGGTGGTTTAGCAGTGGAGCACCAGTTGAGGGAGGAGCATGAGGATTACCCAGGATCACTGATGAGTATGGATATATATGATCCAGAGATACATGAGGATATACATAGGTCACAAGTACCACCCTTCATGAGGGGTGGTGAGACAGTTGGGCACACGCGTACACATGGGATTCTAGAGCTAGGGGAAGTTTTGAGGACACTTCCATTTATGCTCCAGGATTGGTTGACCTTCATGTAGAGGATGACCCCATAGTACACCTAGGATCCATGATGTTGCAGGTGTATACATGAGATCACATGAGTATGAAGGGGCACACAATGATGAATGGTAGTTCATAGAGACATACAGAGTTGTACAGTGGGATTTAGAGGGACGCACTGGATGACAGGGAGGAGATGTACTTAGTAGAGCATGGAGATTCGTCTCCCTTGAAATAGTATACATATCTGGGAGATCACATTTACCGTAGAAGCAGTTGTGTGAGTGATTATGGATGGATAATGATTGACCCATAGTTGGTAGAGATACCTACTGTTGTACCTGATGGTTGGTGTTCAGTGATGAGTATAGGTGATTATTTACCATGGTATCGATGGATGAGATTTTGGTTAATACCTTTGGATTGACCAAAGAATATGCTACTTTTCAGTCCTACAGTTGGTTGCAAATATTTATGATGGCCTTTCCCGATACTTTCATCATTGATAGCATCACATGGGGAGCTAGACAGTGGTAGGGGGCATGGAGAGTTGGTAGGCCGAGACCACCTAACATGAGTGTTTTGATTGCATACATCAATATAGGGGTGGATCATCAGGCCCAAATAGTTGAGGCGTTGGGCATGATGGAGAGTATACTAGGTCATGGGACAAAGGATATCTCAGAGGTTTCTACATATTCATACTCTCATTGGGATGAGGGTGGAGTGATTTCAACAGTTATTGGTAGGGAACATCAACAGTTAGTGGGGATTGGAAGTGATGAACTTCCAAATTTGACATGGGATCCAGGAGTCCATTTGGTCAATAGTTTGTTTCATCTTATGAGGATCTAGGAGTGGAGGATCTAGAATGGATACTTTGATCAGACAATCATGATCAGAGTAGAGCAACATCAACATGATGGTCCCTATTAGAGACTAGCATGGGACCCTAAGATTACAGGGTTGGGCATTTCATTGACTGGTGGAGACGAGTGGACCTTTGCAGGGGGAAGTCCCTTTGATTTTCCGTTGTGTTTCAGTATTGGGGAGAGCACATCACTGGTTGGTGATTCGTTGAGGTCTTGTAGTACCTCACTATGGAAACAACATGTTCAATTGGTGGGGGTCGTGTTGGGTTTGGTATGGTTTGGTAGGACAAACTCATTTCAGTTTGAGACTGTGTGTTATTTGTAGGAGACTCATGGTAGTGATATGTTACAGGATTATATCTCATGAGGCATTGCAATTCATATTTTGATATGGGATCCAGGGATTGGAATGATTGGTAGTTCACCATTTGATGGAGTTGAGTTTAGAGTAGAGTGGTTGCTCGGGGAGTTGAATGAGATTCTTTGGCCATTGATCATTCTACTCATCAGGAGCATGTGGGTGTCATGCATGGTGAGCACTTGGAGAGACCACATCGTGAGAGGAGTCTACCTCTTGTCACACAGGTGGATATGGGACCCTGGTATCATATGTAGTTGGATTCAGTTATTGCTTGAGGACAAGCAATCTTCCAGCAGGGAGGACTGTAATGTCCCCATTTTGGGACATTATAACATTACAAAATTTCAGAGTGTTATGCCTACCCGAGTAGATAGATAGGGGTGACAGAGAGTTCAGGAGATACTGACAGGTTTATTTGGGCCCGAATTGCATTGTTCATCATCATGATCTAGTCTGCACAACTTGGCTTTGGTTTCATTGCATTCCAATGACCGTAATTTTGAGTTATTATGGGTCATATCTTAATTAAAGTCACTAAGAAGGTCATAATGGGCATATTACTTGGAGAAACCTCTTAGTGTGATAGCTCATCGGAATCGGGAAGAAGAGAACTACAGGATAAGATGGTGAGAAGTGACTTTTAGTGGATGGAGAAGAAATAAGGATGGATAAATAACTTTTTAGAGGTAAAATGGTTAATTAATTAATTAATTAAGTGATTTAATCAAGGAATAATAAAATAAAGTAAAAGTCACTTGGAGGGAAGAAGTCAACAATGAATTAGGGTTTCAGCAGTGATTTAGGCTTTTGGAAGTCAATAGTGAATTAGGGTTTCAACAGGGATTTAGGGTTTTGGAAAGGTATAAAGGAAGGGTTAGCGACCTAATTCATCATTATGCAGATTATGACTTGTCATTGAGGAGAAGAGGTGCATCTTGGGAGAGATAGTTCAGTGTATTCCAGGAGGAAGACACCAGTTGGCTGATTTCAGTGTTGAAAGACACACCATAGTCATCGGGAAGATCATATAGGTATTCCATCATTCTTCATTGATTCCACAATGCTCCCATATTCCGGGTATTATCTTTTAGTTACTTATTTGTATTCCGGCTTAGATCCTTTTTTCTTTTGATCTAGCCAAGTGTTGTTATTTAATTCAATCGCAGTTCCTTATTTGTATTTCGGCTAAGATCCTTTTTCTGTTGATCTAGTCGAGTATTGTCAATTTATTCAGCTGCATTCGACCATTTTGTAATCCACAAAGATATCATAATACAAACTTTGCAGTCCTTTGTCACGTTTATTATTTGTATGATCATTTATATACTGTAAACCTTTGATCCTACACACATATTAGCAATGTTTCCTAGACTAGCCAAGTCAGGAACATTACAGTGATAACTTAGGGAAACCAAGTACTTGAATAATTACGCACGAAAATCCAAACCCTCAATGAAGAAGTTTCCAAAGAGCATGATCCTATGGAACAAAAACAGAAATTTTGTGAGATCCAACACACTGAAAACACTTTGAATGCCATGTTTGAACATAAAAAACTGGCCAAGAAGGACCGAAGAGCCTTTGGTACAGTAGTGCAAACTGCATACCTCTGTATCCACCAAGTGGAGACATGTTGGCCCTTGGTTATGGAATAAAGGAGAAGTACGAACTGCGTGGAAGGCACAATGACTGATAATAGGTCAAAGTGATCAAAGAAGCAGAAAAGAAGGAGAAAAGGAAGGGAAAACGAGTCGTTGAAAGAGAAGATCGAGGAGGACAGATAAGCAAGGAAGATGGATCTTGGAAAATTAGCAAGCGGAAAAAACCACCAATGGATTCTCTAGAGAACTAGCGAAGAAGATGGAAAGATAGGCTGATGAAGCCCTGAAAACGTGGGTCAAGTTGACATAGGGTTTCAGACACCTAGGGTTTTGGATCTAGGGTTTTGACACCTAGATGTTTGTCATGAAATGTATAAATAAAGGTCTAGGAGAATTGAGAGGGTTGGTCAAGAATTGGTTCGTTATTGTGGGTTAAGAGAGTTATTATTGTTGATCGCATGAGAGAAGCATTGTGTTGTGAGAATACATTTGTATTGTAAGATCTTCAGTTGGGTGCGAAGATCAACCTTGTAGTTGGGTGCGCAAGGAGGGAAGAGAAGAAGAGAAAGAGAGAGAGATCTGTAAGCTAAGTGCGCAGATAGAACTGTATGTTTTCATCTAATATATCAAGAAACATAGTTATGTGGACGTAGCCCTAGGGAGAGGGTGAACCACGTATATATTGTTGTTATGTGTGATCGATGTTGTGTTATTTTCCCTCTATTATATTGTTGATGCATTGTTGTGAAAGGTCTGAGATATAACTTTTGAAGTAGGTTTAAGTGAGATAAACAATATATAGATCTATGTGTGTTGTTTTCTTGGTTCCACCTTGCATTTCCGCTAGTTGTAGACACCTGTGTCCTGCAACTCCCTATTGATAATTCAGGTGAGACTACATTTTCTCCGCAGGTGTTTCCGAAAGGGCCAGTAGTTAAGGCTTGTTGGTGCACTATTAGAGTTTAACCTTGGGTCTTCCCCTGTGCCAACAAATGGCTCCATTGAGGGGTATGAGATCTTATTGAGGGAATGTCAAGGTGGTTTCCATCGAAGACAGAGATTCAAAAGTGGATAGAAGAACAAGAAAAGGACTTCACTGAAGCTCAGAGAAAAAACCCTAATATTAGTACAAAGGATTTGTTGGGAAGGTATATCTTTATTGACATACACGATATTTTCTTTGGAGAAGTTCATAAGGAGTTATACGAGTGGTTAGCTAGATTAACAGATACCCAGTTCAAAATAAGATCTAGACCACTTGTGGTTTGGACGTTGTCGTTGATCAAGAAGGTCAATAAAATTGCTAAAGCCATGTCAAGAGTAGTAGATCATTGGATTGACAACACCATTGGAGGGTACATTACCGAGTTTTCTATTGACAGAGTAGACTCATATAGCCAAGCAAAGAGATACTTCTTTAAGGGGCCTAGAGGAAAATGTTTACACTTTTTAAAGTTGAAGATCAAGATGTTATTGCACGAGAAGAACATCTTGAAGATACAGTAGTTGGTCCGATAAAAAATCTAATGTTCAAGAACTCATACAGTGACAATGACACGGAGGTTGGACATACGCACATGTAATGTCCCCACTTTGGGACATCATCGTAGGGCAGAGACTTATGATGACCAGAGTAGCCAAATGGTTGTTATAGAGAATACAGGGGTATTTGAGAGGCATTGTGGGGTCCAGTTGGAATTTATCATCATATTCCATCATCATGAGCCATTCCGCACAAGTTGGCTTTGGTTTCATTCCATTCCGACGATTTCCATGATTTTGACTATTTTGAGCTATAAGTTAATTAAAATCACTGAAGAGGGCATTTTGGGCACATTACTTGGAGGAACATCTCAATGTAATAGCTCATTGGAATCGAGATGAGAAACACTATAGGATGGGATGGCTAGAAGTGACTTTTAGTGGCCAGGGAAGCCACAAGGAGAGATAAGGATATTTTCAAAGGTAAAAAGGTTAATTAATTAATTAAAGTGATTTAATTAATTAATTAAATATTAATAAAATGAAAGTCACTTTGGAGGGACAAGGTGAGCCAAAAAGTATAAAGGAAAGGCAAGGGCCTCTTCTCACTTATTCATGTATGATCTTATTTTGATTTCTGGCTTCTAGCTAGTGAGCCCAATATTGGGGGTTTTGAGGGTTTTGACATAACAAACCCTAGAGGATGATTCGATGGTGAAATATTCCACCTATCTTGTCCCAAGCTTGGTCTTGGAGATGCAATACTCTCCCACACCATTCTAGTTCCAGATCTACTCAGTTGCAGGAGGATTCTACATTAGTTTCATGTGCAGATAGAGAGAGGGCGCACTAGTTGAGGGATTCCAGCAAGAGGGGCACGCCATCTTTGGAGAGAGATTCGTTGTAGGGGATTGGCAAGGCCGTTGAAGATTCTATCACTTGGGTTTTCATTGCAGGGCCTTGGACATCATATCTAGTGCTTTCTGAGACAGTTTTATGGCTCATATTATTTCTTGAGCAGTGGGGCGAATGTTTGACGAAATACCTCACTCAGAAAAAGTTTTAAAAAGACACAAAAACAGTGATGATCCTTGCATAATGGCTTGGGATCATTACAGTGGTATCAAAGCTTAGACTTCTTCCAGCCTGAGGGATCTTCTATAAGGAAATATGGGTCTATAGATTTTGTTGGAATAGCTGTGAGTTGTGAAATAGAATATCATGCACTTTGTGAGAGACTTGGGCCTCTAATAATGCTTAAAAAGTTTATATCCATGAAGAACACCAGTTGGAGCGAAGATGAGGTGACATATTGGACTAGCATAGCAGAGGGAGGCAGAGCCAGAGCAACTATATGGAAGGAAACACAGATAAACCCCACACCCATTAGGAGCACACAACTTTGCTACAGTTGCAAGGTGCCTTGGGAACCAGATCATAGGTGTAGGGGTAAGGGTAAGAAGCATATCATTGAGGTACACTATGATAGTGATGATGAGGAGTCAGAGCATTTGGATGATGACAGTGACTCTTGCACAGAGGCTAGTGATAGTGACTCTACCTCAGAGGATAGTGATGATGACTCTTGCACAGAGGCTAGTGATGCTTGCACGCTTGAGGAGGAGGATGACCCTTGTGTAGTGGATAGGAAGTTAGATGGACAGGATGATAGCCCTAGTGTCTCAGCAGGAACGTCACATACCATTGATGACCTTACGCCTCAACAGAGTGGTGACACTAGTGAGGAGTCACACGTGTTAGCACCTAAAGATGATGAGCTTCCTATGGGGGCTGTGACATATCTGACACCTATTCAGACACCCATGATAGCCACGTCAGATGAGGAGATCAGTGGCACATCAGGTATGATGGATGAGCCTAGTGTGAGGGATGCACACCATGGACAAGTAGACCCACATATCCAGGAGGAGGTACAGGACGTACATGCAATTGACCCCACACATACAGGTCAGTCAGAGGAGATGGAGTCACAGCTATTGGAGACTCCAGTGGTTGAGCAGATGGTAGAGGTTGACAGGTGGATGGAGCACTTACTTCCAGGATCAGATTGCGTGGATGAGGATGCACTCTTTGGCAGTCAGGATGATGATAGCACGTGTCTGGATACAACCATATGGGATCCAGGCATAGATGATAGTAGCAGGTTGAGTGCACAGGAGGATACAACTACTCATACAGGATACAGTGTGATTCAGGGAGAGATGGAATCTAGTGATGGGATGCAGTGGCGTACAGGAGTACCAAGTGGCATAGTAGACAACAGGCAGTTCATCACTTTATCTTCTGCAGAGAGTGTTGTTAGTGATGGGACTATTAGTGAGAGGCATGAGTGGGTACCCCAACATGAATATGATCAGGACTCACACCACTTAGTAGCATAGTTGGGAGTTAGTGAGGCTATGATCAAGGAAACCACTAGAAATATTGATGACATGCATGTAGTCATGGAAGATTATGGTTGGAGAGCATCAGTGGCACAGGGTAGCTCAGATGGAGGATTTTCCATGGATGATTTTCACACTCTCCGAGAGAGAGTGTCTATGATGAGGACTGACTACCAGCAGTTGTTGACAGACAAAGACTACCTACTGGGGATTGGCAAGTTGTATAATAGGGCCCTGAGGGGGCAGGAGTTGGAGGTAGACTGACTCACTCGGGATTTGGAGAGCACTCGAGGATTCTTGAGAGGCACACAGACCACCCTTAAAGAATCAGAGTCTATATTAAATGGGTCTCTTGAGGAGATTCGTCAGAGATCCACTTCATCTGTCTTAGTGGACAGTCAGATGTATCAATCAGTCACACTGACAGAGGATATTGATGATCTAGCAGAGGAGCACCAGTCGATGGGGGACACTTCCATTTGTGTCTTGGGAGTGGTTGATCTCCATATAGAGATTGATCCAGCGGTACACCCAAGATCTATGATGCAACATGAGTTTACGGGAGATGACATGAGTATGCCAGAGCATACCGTGATGAGTGATATCTCACAGAGAGATGTCGAGGTGTATGGTGGAATTCAGAGGGGTATAGTGCCTTGCAAGGAGGAGACACACTCAGGGGAGTATGTAGATGTCACTCCTCTGCAGCAGCACATAGTTGTGGGAGATCACCTTCACCATTTCAGCAGTTGCATGGTAGATGAGAGATGGAGGTTGGTTGACCAGCAGTCGGAGGGGTTAATTCTAGTTGTACTGGATGGTTGGGACTCGGTGATGACCACAGGGGAGAATATTTAATGGATACCGATGGATGAGATTTTGGTTGAATCATTGGGATTGACCAAAGCATGTGACACCTCCCAGTCCTACAGTCAGCTGCAGATGTTTCTATCAGCCTGTCCTGACACTTTTATCATAGATAGCAACATGAGGAGGGATGGGCCATGGCTGGGAGCATGGAGAGTGAGTAGGCTGAGACTATATGACATGAGTACTTTTATAGCATACAACAGGTCAGAGGTGGATCATGTTAGACAGATAGTTGAGACTTGGTGTGTGATGGTGAGCATCATAGATCTGGTGATGACAGATGAGTGCAGTAGGATTCCAACAGGGATCAGCCCAACAAAGGAGCAACTAGCGGAGACTGGAAGTGATAAACTTCCAAGTTTTGCATGGGATCCGGGAGTTCACATGGTTAGCAGGATGTTTCACTACATGACGACCCAGGTGGTGCCAGAGAGCCACACACTCCACCTTAGGTTGGTTTGGAGTGGGTCGGCAGGTACTTGTCCTATGGGGCGAGACCTTTTCTTCCACTTAATCATCATTATAGGGCATGGAGACGTTTGGACAGGTACTTATTCTACAGAGGTGTCTATGCCGATACAGTTTCTGGGCAGCAGGTTCGGTGGTCACAGGTATTTCAACTTGAGGATCCCGACAAGGAGGATCCTTTATGTATGCAGGGGACAAATAGTCGTGGACATAGTAGTGCGGTGTCAACAGGAGGGTCGTCGACAGAGGTTAGCATGGGACCCAGGGATTGTAGGATTGAGAAGTTCATTGAACGACAGGGGAGAGTGGACCATTGCAGGGGAAAGTTATTCTAACTTTCCATTGATCTTCAGTGTCGAGAGGAGCACATCGCTTGCGGGTGCCTCACGGAGATCTTGCATCACCTTGGTCGGACATCAGCATGTGCAGTTGATGGAGGCCATGTGGATCTTGGTAGATATTTGGAGGATGGAATCATTCTGAGATGAGGCCATGTGTCATATGCAAGAGGTTCATAGAATTGATATCTTTCAGGACTATGCTTCGCAGAGTATTACAGTTCACTTCTTGATATGGGATCCAGGGGGTGGAGTGCACTATTTTTTGTCTTTCGAGGGGATATACTGTGTATCCCACAGCTGGACATGGGATCCTAGCATTTTAGTTGAGTGGATTTGGCTATTGCTTGAGGACAAGAAATTTTCTAGCAGGGAGGATTGTAATGTCCCCACTTTGGGACATCATCACAAGGTAGAGACTTATGATGACCAGAGTAGCCAGATGGATGTTATAGAGAATACAGGGATATTTGAGAGGCATTGTGGGGTCCAGTTGGCATTTATCATCATATTCCATCATCATGAGCCATTCCGCACAGGTTGGCTTTGGTTTCATTCTATTCTGACGATTTCCATGATTTTGACTATTTTGAGCTATAAGTTAATTAAAATCACTGAAGAGGGCATTTTGGGCACATTACTTGGAGGAACCTCTCAGTGTAATAGCTCATTGGAATCGGTATGAGTAGCACTACAGGAGGGGATGGATAGAAGTGACTTTCAGTGGCCAGGGAAGCCACAAGGAGAGATAAGGATCTTTTCAAAGGTAAAAAGGTTAATTAATTAATTAAAGTGATTTAATTAATTAATTAAATATTAATAAAATGAAAGTCACTTTGGAGG
>ML805314.1:262209-308614 GCA_009831015.1 Picea engelmannii
TTGAGATGTTTTGGCTTGTCTATCTTATTGCATATGGTTGAGGTATGTTCCATGGTTATCTCTTTCTGTTATTTGCTGCATACACAAATATAAACACATCTAAAAGGTAGATCAACAAAGTGTTTGACGAAATACCTCACTCAGAAAAAGTTTTAAAAAGACACCAAAACAGTGATGATCCTTGCATAATGGCTTGGGATCATTACAGTGCAGTGGGAGAAACTTCTGAGAGGTTCCTTTAGTAAACTCGTTTGAGTAGATCCACGAACCATTGGCACAGGACGAAGGATTCTACAGTGGAGAAGAAGAAGAGTTATTGAACAAGGAACATTTAGAGTTCTCTAGGGAAGAGGAAGAAAATACTGAAGAACCTCACAAAAAAGAATCAGAAACTTCAGGAACTACGCCGACTATCGAAGTAAGTACTATTACTCCTCCTATTGTTTTAGAAACGTTAATTAACTATATTAGCCTGAGTTATCAGAGCACTCTGAGCACTGTTACCAGTAGTTCAATACATACTCGGTCAATAAACCTAGGAAGATATATGGCAGATGAAATGAGGCTACCCATATTTAGAGGAGATGCATCTGAAGATCCCGATCAATACTGGTTCTTATGAAAATTTGTATGGAGTATCAAGTAGGTCATTGATGAATCTCTTAAGAGAGCTCGGTTTAGTACTACCTTGAGAGACCATGCACTGAGCTGGTACATGAAGTTTGTTAAAGGAGTTGTACAGCCTAAACCGCTAAACGATATCAAGACTTCATTAAGTGCATAATTCAAGAAACCCAATTTGGAGACACGATCCATTACAAAAATTAAACAAATCAAGAAGAGAGTAGTTGAACCTATTTGGGATTTTGATCAGAGGTTTAAAACATTGACAGGTCACTTGTGTTTTCAGATTCTAGATGAGCAGAATAAGGAATGGTTCATTGTTTCCCTCCTACCACACATCAGAGTTCCTCTGATGCAACAGAAGGTTTCTTCACAGGCTGAGGCGTTGTATATCCCCATGAAGCTAGAGTCATCCCCTATGGGAGAATCCAGCTGAGGTATGTGTCAAATTTTGAGTCAGCTAACTAGATTATCTCTGCGGGTCGAAGATATGAAGAAAGACAAGGGAAAAGATAAAATAGAAGACATCTGGTGTATTAGATGTAATTCAGAGGGCCACGACAAGGATAATTTCCCCCTTTTCAATGAGTACTTGGCCTTTGGAGCTCCAAGCCCTTTAAAGAATATTACTCTACCTTAGTGTGAGGTATGTAGAAATAGATATCGTCGTGGTGAATGTTATTACATGCAAAAATATGTCTAGACACCTACCAATATTTACTGCACATTCTGTAAGTCTATGGGGCATGATGAGAAGGATTGTAGGGATTGCGACTTGTTACATGAAAGGTCAAGAGATAGATATAGAATTCAAGGAGAGATGTAGCAGGAGGGAAATACTACTCAGTTTAATTCCCCAGGAAGAGGAAGATTCAACCCTTGTGGTGGATTCAGAGGAAAAGGACGAGGAGGAGGCATGGGTCGAGGTCAAGGTCAGATCATTTTTATAACTGCACACAACCAGGACACTTGGAAAGGGATTTTATGAACCCTTGTACCACTTTCATCTACTGCAACTTATTTGAACATGTTATTGAAGATTACCCAATGTTGTTAGCAAAACTTCAGGAAAGACGGGGAGGAAACCAACAAGTACAACTAATCTTAGAAATACCTCATGAAGAGGATCCCAGAGTTACTATTATCACTAGAGGAGGCATTTTACAGGAGAAGATAGAGTGACTCCAGAAAATACTACAGAGGAATCGAGGTTCAAAAGAGATGAAGATAAGACACACGTGTTTGATCTAAGGAAAGAAAAGAAGACATTTGAAGAAGTAAGAAGATAATTTGGAAGAGATCAGGCTTCTTCATCAAATACACAACCAAAAGTGAGAGAATGTGGAATGCTTCTGGAAATTTATCAGTCATCCTCACTCAGAGAAGGAAAAGAGGTAAGAAAGCTTGTCAGTTTCTTATACACGTTCATTGATTTGATTAAGGATGATAGTGTTGTGAAAGAACTACAAGACTTGATCATACAGTATGAGATAGGAAGGGTAGATCCTATGTTGAATAGAGTAGTACATCAAGTATCCAGAAAGAGAAGGAAACATAAGGAACTACACCTTAATGCTTAGATTTGAGACTATGACATAGATTATGTGATCCTTGACTTGGGATCAAAAGTCAATGTTATGATGAAGCAGACCTAGGCACTGATGGGAAAACCTAAGTTTATTTACTCCCCTATCAGGCTCAGGATGGCTAATCAATAGGAATTAATTCCCTTTGGAAGACTAGAGCATGTCCCTATGGACATTGATTGGGTAAGGACGTTTGCGGACTTCGAGGTGATTGAGATAGTTAATGATGGTTGTCCTTATCCTGTGTTGTTAGGAATTGATCGGGCTTTCAAAAATTCCACTATTGTTGACTTAAAGAAAAGAAGAATGACATTTGAAGGTGATGGCCTTAGGTTCATTGCACCTCTTGATCTTGATGAAGGTTGCAGATACACATAACCCATCAGAGAAGAAGACTGCGCATATGAGCTAGAGAATATATATAAATTGACAGCAATACAAGATGATTACATTAATCCTACAACAGATGGGAAATTAAGTTGGTGAAGTAATAACGCATGCTCATCAGACTCAGAAGAAGAATTGGAGAACTAGAAGAACAAAATGTATGAATTTTTTGCACGGAGGTGTGCTAGATTGACCAGGGAAGTTCGTTGGATTGGCACAAAAGTAAGCAATCTGCCCACATTTGATGGTTTAAATCATTTCGAAACATTCTTGTCAAAATATGAATAAATTGTACCAGTACAAAAATGACTCTTGGCATTAGATGAATCCTTGAAAGCAATGCCAACAATATGGTGGGGAACACAAAAGAAGAACATTAGGAGTGGATGCAATGTCACACTTTGATGACAATGGTATTTTCAAACCAAGTCGAAGGGTGCAAATTTAGATACATAGGTCAGAGTTGTCTGAAGGACCATGTGCAAAGTTGTGAGGAGGCCTAGAGAAGAATTCCTCAGGAGTAGTGGGTGCATATATTCATTAACACTTTGGACACAACGTCTATCAATTGGTATCTTCAAGAAGAACTGCACCTCACCACTTCCGATTGGTACGGTATGACTCAGAGCTTTGTAACTACATTTTTATTTGAAAGTAATTACCCCACAATAGATCATGCATTACAAGTTGTAATATAGAAAGTATTTGAGGAGGCACCTAACCTCCCTTTGGATCAAGAAGAGGATGAATGGACTGCACCTCTTCAGAAATTGCAAGGTTGTTACAATATCAATGCTGATGAAGACGATGATCCCAAGAATGTGAACATCACAGAAACTGAAGGACAGAGAGACATAGAAGGACCAAGAGTCAAACTGCCTTTCATTGGACATCCAATAAAAATCAATAAAGTTAATATTGGGACAGAGAAATCACCTAAGCTTGCAAACGTTGGAGATTATTGGGATGATGCCACTATCGACAAGATCACAGAATTATTGCATGAATATGAGGACTTGTTTCCAACCAAGTTCACAGAGATGAATGGAATTAAAGGGCCCATGGGAGAAATGAATATCCCCTTGAAACCATATGAAAGGCCATTCAAGAAGAGACCCTACAGACTGAATAGAAAATATAAGAAGAAAGTCAATATTGAATTAGACAGAATGCTAGAAGCAGGAATCATATAACCTGTTGAAGAATCATAATGGATTAGCCCTATGGTGGTCTAGGATAAGAAGACAAGAGAGATATGAATTTATGTAGATTAAGAAATATGAATGATGCATGCTTACATGATCCATTCCCTACACCGTTTATTGATGAAGTGTTAGATAATGTGGGAGGATAGGAAGTTTACTCTACAGATGGATTTTTAGGTTATCACCATATCAAGATTGCTAAGGAAGATCTCCATAAGACCACATTTTCAACATAATGGGGTTCTTTCTAGTACACAGTGATTCCTTTCAGATTGAATAATGCACCATCCATATTCTGTAGGGTGGTGGTCGAAGCATTCAATAAATTTTTACATAAATTTTTGGAAGCATATGTTGATGATTGGATTGTTTTTAGCTTATTGAAAAATCATATTGAATGTTTAAGACTAATGCTAGATAAGTGCAGGCAATGTCAAATTTCCCTGAACCTGAAGAAGTGTATCTTCTTTTCACCCTTTGGAGTGTTGCTAGGCCATATTGTGTGTAAGCAGGGGTTGCTGGTAGATCCTTCTAAGATTGCCATCATTGTTGATCTACCTCCTCCTACTTCAGTTAGAAAATTGTGCACTGGGCTAGGAAATACTGGATACTACAGAAAGTTTATCAAGGGATATGCATAGATAAAAAAACCCATGTAAAATATTTTAAATAAATATTGTCAGTTTCAATGGTCAGAGTAATGTCAGCAGAGATTCGACACACTAAAATAGAAAATGGTCATTGTGCCCATTTTGGTTTTCCCAGATTGGAGTAAGGAATTTCATGTGCATGTCGATGCTTCATCTATTTCATTAGGAGTAGTGTTAGCACAACCAAGAGCAGGAGATATTGACCATCCATTATCCTTTTCTAGCAGGAAGCTCTCCACAGCTGAGATAAATTACACTACCACCGAAAGAGAAGGTTTAGCCATGGTGTATGCGTTGCAAACATTTCAACACTTATACTTGATGGGAGGACATTTTAGTATGTTCATTGGTCACTCTGCGCTGAAGTACCTATTCAACAAGCCAATGTTGGGGGGAATAATATGCATATGGCTACTGTTATTCCAGGAATATGATTTTGAGATTGTTCTCAAACCAGGGAGAATTAACAAGGGACCTGACCACTTGTCTAGGTTAGAAAATGGAGAGGAACCTACCAGTTTGGAGGTTACACTACCAGATGCACAATTGTTGGTCATCATAAAGGTTGATGATCAATTCGTCTAGATATTCCAGTTCCTATCAACAGGAATGGAACCCTGCGAATATACAATCATTTAGAAGAAATAAATGGTAGTTTGTGCTGCAGATTTTTCACTTATAGCTGGAAAACTATATAAAATGGGACCTGATGAGATCTTGAGGAGATATGTTATGGAGGCATAAATACCACTGATTTTGGGCATCGTAAGAGGACATTATGTAGGAAAATAAATAGCACATAAGGTTCTTAGATTTGGTCTCTGGTGGCCCACTTTACACAAAGATGAGAATGAATACTACAGATCCTGTGATGTATGCCAAAGAGTTGGGAAACCTTCCAGAAGAGATGAGATGTCTTTATCATCTCATCTTACTTTACAGGCATTTGCGAAATGGAAAATTGATTTTGTGGGACCTATCAAACCACCAGGAAAGCACACAGGAGCTCGATACATCATCACCGCGATAGAGTATTTGAATCGATGGGCAAAAGCAAGAGAAGTTAAGGACTGTAGTGAAAATATAGTTGCACAGGTCATATTTGATGATATCATAACCCGATTTGGATGCCCGAAGATACTTATGAACGATAAAGGTACACATTTTATTAATACGACTATTGAAGCTCTGACTCAGGAATTTGCAGTTCATCATCATAAGAGAACACCTTACCACCCATAAGCGAATGGTACAGTCGAAGCTTTCAATAAGATCTTGGAGACATCACTAACACATATTTGTAGTGTAAACATGGATGATTGGGATTTAACAATACCAATAGTATTATGGGCCTACATAACCACTTGCAAGAAGTTAACAATGCAGACTCCCTTTAAGTTGGTTTATGGTTTAGAAGCAGTGGTACATATGGAATACTTGGTTTCTAGCTTAAGAATTGTAGCATTCACAGATATGGATGACATTGGCATTGTTCAAAACAGGATTGCGCAGTTGGTGGAACTAGAGGAATACAAGTTTATTGAAGGACTTCATCACCAAGTATAGAAGGAACGAGAAAAGGCTTACCATGATAGACACATCAAGAAGAAAGCCTTTAAGAAAGGAGATCTGGTATTGGTATATGACAACAAGTTCATGAAGCATCTAGGGAAGTTAAAGACACATTGGCTAGAGCCATATGAGGTTTCCTATGTTAAAAAGGTGGAGCTGCACAGTTGAAGACTCTGAATGGCGAATGGTAAGAAGGTTTGGTAAATAGGAGCCAGTTGAAATTGTACTATGACAACGAACTTTCTCGCAGATCTTAGTAAAATAATAAGAATAAGGGTCTAGGTACGAGGTGCAATTGAAAGTGGGTACCAGACACAGAAAATATAGTTTGCACCCCTTGGGGAGGGACTGAGCAGGAAGCACGGGCTTCTCTGCGTAGTCTTAAGTCAAAGTGAAACGAAAGGTTCAGTCTTACAGTGCCTTGGGATGAGTCACTTGTGAGTGTTTGGGGCCTGTTGGCCCTTGGTTATAGAAGAAAGAGAATATTAAGAAATAAAGGTGAAGTACAAATTGCATGAAAGGCACAGTGACTGGTAATGTATCGAAGTGATTAAAGAAGCATAAAAGAAGCAGTGAAGTAAGGGAAAATGAGTCGTTAAACGAGAATATCGAGGAGGACAAATAAGCAAGGAAGATGGATCGTGGGCAACTCAGCAAGCGGAAAAAGTCACCAATGGATGCTTTGGAGCACTTCATGAAGAGAACAAAAAGATAGGCTGGTGAAGCCCTAAAAATGTGGGTCAAGTTGACCTAGGGTTTTGCAT
Organism: Picea engelmannii; assembly: GCA_009831015.1. Lineage (NCBI taxonomy): Eukaryota > Viridiplantae > Streptophyta > Pinopsida > Pinales > Pinaceae > Picea > Picea engelmannii. The sequence continues at coordinate 268,998 of ML805314.1, forward strand.
CTAGGGTTTTGACACCTAGACGTTTGTCATGAAATGTATAAATAAAGGTCTAGGAAAATTAAGAGGGTTGGTCAAGAATTGGTTCATCATTGTGGGTTAAGAGAGTGATTATTGTTGATCACATGAGAGAAGCATTGTGTTGTGAGAATACATTTGTATTGTAAGATCTTCAGCTGGGTGCGAAGATCAACCTTGCAGCTGGGTGCGGAAGGAGGCGACAAAAGAAGAGAAAGAGAGAGAGATCTGCAAGCTAAGTGCACAGATAGAAATCTATGTTTTTGTCTAATATATCAAGAAACATAGTTATGTGGATGTATCCCTAGGGAGAGGGTGAACCACACATATCTTGTTGTTATGTGAGATCGATGATGTGTTATTTTCCCTCTATTATATTGTTGATGCATTGATGTGACAGGTTTGAGATATAACTTGTGGAGTAGGTTTAAGTGAGATAAAGAATAGATAGATATTTATGTGTTGTTGTCTTGGTTCCACTTTTCATTTCCTCTAGTTGTAGACACGTGTGTGCTACAACCCCCTATTTCTACTTCAGGTGAGACTGGATCTTCTCCGCAGGTGTTGCCGAAAGGGCCAGTAGTTAGGGCTTGTTGGTGCGTTGTTATAGTTGAACCCTGGGTATGCCCCTGTGCCAACAATACACTAGTATATGTAGAATGGAATTCTCTTATCGCATCAAAGACAAAGGATTTCAACACCAGTGAAACTCAATAGTTTGTAGCAGAATCCTCATTGCTTGCTAGGAAGTGGCAAGACAAAATTGAACATTTTCAAGAGATCAAGGAAACATCCCTGAAACTAATGCCATATTTGGGCCCTTCATTTGAAGTATTCAAGGAAGTGAAATCTCAAGTCATGGATGGAAGCACGTCGAAAGAAGAAGGCAAAGCCACAGAAGGATCACAAGCCAAACTAGAGACCATGAAAGAACCAAATACTTGACTCAAGGCGAGTCAAGGATTATGGTCGGGGATTGTTGGGCCCTTTGATTTAATAAATAGAAGTTGCACAAGCTTCCACGAAGTAATACAACCAAGAAAAGGAAGGAAAAGAAGGTTGAGCAAAAGAGTGCACAACATAAAGGGGCTAGAACATAAAATGGTTAGAGGCCAACATACAATCAGTTTTGGGAGGAGCAGTTGAAATAGAATAAAGAAGAGGAGAGAGCTCGTGGGTTCTCAAGATGAAAAAGAATAGGATTGTAATAGTTTTGGGTAATGGGAGTTGATTAGTAAGCAAAAGGTTTTGATCCATATTGAGAATGTAAAGGAAATATTTGTGTATTACAATAGAAGTAGTAAGGGCAAGGGACTGGATAGAATATGATCTGATCTTGTACTATATTGAGATGTACTTGTTGATTCTCTCTAGTGTGAATTTGTATACACTAATATAAAATGTGGATGCATTGTGAGTAATGCCTTCATTATAATAGAATGTTGATGGATATAAAATTTAAAAAGAATGCCCATGTCTATGATGATTTATGTGTCCATAGAATGATATTATGTTTTGTATATTATGCATGATGCCTCTGTATTAATTTATGATGTTCTACATAAATCTTCTCTTTTTTCTTGGGTTATGAGGTGTTAAAGACTCTAATATGGTTAATCTATATTGGGCGAGAATGGTAGTAATATTGATAACTTGTATATCTGACTAAGCATTCTTCTTACCCTTCCCTAATTCTCAAGTCTCGGTCACACTTCGGGTGAGACTTCTCTCCTTTTGGGAAGATGAAAATGTCAGCGCACTAGACTACATCGATACCCTTTTGTTGGTAAACTAAAGATAACCCTAGTCGGACAACTTTTCACCAACATGCTCTGAATATGAAGGGGGACCTCCTTCACTGAGAATCAAGCCACACATTCTTACTCACAACTTAGATGATAAATTCATTACTTGTGAAGGAAGTATGGTTCATTCCAGATTGTAAGGATTACACAATGTTTGAGTTCTTCTATCAATATCCAATCTCTACCTTCTTCCACACCCCCCTATATGGTGATTTATACTCATTTATACATATAAAAAGCAGAGGAAATGATTATTATTTGGGATACCATATAATCTCCTACAATTCGCCTTCCAAACTATGAATAAAACAAAGAAGTTACATTTACAATGTTGTGGATATGAAATGCATTCAAATAATAGCGTTGATTTTTTAGAATTGTTCGATTGGATCTACCCCAAATCACAATGGTTTTTTTTAGTAATGCCCTTCTGTTATCACTGAAAAATCGTCCTCAACATTGCACACAATGGTTGAACAAATACATCAATTCCAGCAGCAATTAGTACACCTACAACATCAAAATCCATTAAAAAGGCACAAAACTATACACTGGGTTCAAAAATTAAAGTGCGCAAATTCACAAAAGGAAGCACACACATAGTGCGCAGAATGTGCAGGATAACACATCCCTCAGCACACTTTTCCACAAGATGCGCAACTGTCTATGAGAAAAGTTGTGCACTTCTCATGAACGGTGCATTTATGAATCGTTTCAGCCTCTCAACCACTTCTATTCCAACCCCCAACATGATTTGACACTCAGATCTGAGTGAAATCTAGCTTGGAGGTTGGTCAAGGGATAGAAAGTGCCCTAAAAGGCCCCTTGTTCACACTATGAACCAGTTGTATCTTTCCATAAATGGAAACTATAAACATGTGCCATGGGTGTGCTAGAAAAATAATAAATTCAAGGTATTGTTATGCTACAAGAATTCTTCTTGGAGAATACTCTTTTCTCTTTGAATCATTCAAGCACTATAGAAAGGACCATTCCACTCACCTCTTGAGAGGATTGGCATTGTATTTCTTCACCATTGTCACTTTCCATTGCATGAAGAGAAGAGCTCTATATTACGGAACTCAAGATATCTCCAAAGGAGGAAGAGGGGATTAAGAGGGGATTCCTAATTCTATGCCTTCTCTACGATGTTAGCCTATCAATATATTGATCCATTGGTAGTTATATGATGGTAATTTTTTTCTTTTCATGGTTCTAGTTCTTGCAAGCTTCTCTAACATTTATTTCCCTTTGTTTTTAGTTTTATTTCCTTGTTTCATGTGTATTTGGTTATTTAATAAACTCACAAACCCCTGTCTTGTTTAGATGACTTAACTAAGAAGATAAGTGTTTTGTTTTTCTCACCCATGTGACAAAACCAACACAACACATTAGCGACAAAACTAGGGATCGGTATCAAATTCTTCCCTATTTAAGTCTTGAGAGAACTTCTTTCTAATTGTTTGGATATGTAGGTACCAAAACTGGCCTAATACAATCCCCCAAAGTCAGAATTCAGAGCCAAGGAAAGAGAATTTCACTTGGAAATTTATTTCCCGACACGTGACAGGAAGTGTGTGGCTTTCAAGGAACACAGACATGCATTCTACGCATAGTGCATGCGACAAAATTTATAACTCTACACATTGCACGCATTTTGTGCGCCTGCTAGAACTACAACCCATGCATAAGCTCATTTTTTGAAAATTATAAGATTTTTTATGAGTGGTTTGAGGGCCCCTTGCCTTCATACTTTAATTTCTTGCACTTTTTAAAGAAATAACACTTCATTTAGAGTCCTTTGTCACAACAAAGGTTAGTTAACATAAGCACATAGGGGTAAAAAGAATCATTATTCTTCTCTTTGCTTTGTTTCCACATGGATGGCTCATTTGGTATTTAAAATTTTGAGCTCAAGTTATTTCTTTTTCAAACACAATCAATTAATTTGGGACTATAAATCAATTATAACCCACTCCATCTAAAAAATTTCTTAGAACGCACTAAAGTTTCCCCCACAGGAGGTGCCAAAATAATTTTTTTAGTCTAGGTAGGATCTCTGGGGTAGGCATCCAAATAACTCCCTGTTATCAGGTTCTCACATTTTGAAAGAGGGCTAAACCAGTGGTACACTAGATTTACTCAAGGAAGGAGAAATGCATTCCACCATAGTCTTGGAGGGACCACACTTTTCAATCGATTCAGACTGTCTGGTTATAGGATCTCCAACATCACCAACATCTCGAAGAAACCCAGACACTACTCTGACAGTTGAATCAGCTCATGGGAAAAAAGAGTCAAATATTTTTGACAAATATAAACAGATCAAGAAAAGGAATGAAATCCTCAAAAACAACAACTACACTCAGTTATGGAAGCATACCTCCACTGCTCAACATAGACTGTTGTCATATTTTGACACAGAAAGAGGAAGAAGGCAAATGGCATTCTTACAAGCACAAGTTCCCCATCCAAGAACAGTTGCAAACTACAAAAGGACTTCTTTTGAATTTGATGTAAAAGATGTCCATCCAGTGGACCAGATGGACATGCATAGGAAGACAGGAGAAATTATATTCTCAACTTTGAAAAATACCTCAATGTTTTCTTCTAAGTTGTGGGTATCCCTAAATAATATTTAGTCCCAATTAAATTTGAATAAGATCTCTTCTTTTTCCAAGGATAACAAAAACAATATTTAGAATAATTGGTTCTTAAAATTGGATATGATCCAACAAATTTCAAAGCAGCAAAGGAGTTGTTGAAGAATAAGAATGATGATATAGCATCTCTTAGAAGGCAGTTGAAGCTTCCAACTACAAAATATTCATAAAACAAAGAATTGGTTAAGATTGAAACCCACAAAGAAGATATGTTAAAGTTAATTATGGAACAAAATGCACAAATAAGGGAAATGGAAGAAGAAATGGACAAACTGATAAAAGAAAAGGAGAAAAATGTGCAGTTGTACATGATCCCATTGGAGGTAGTGCCTCTGAAAGGAATCAGAATAGAAGAAGGGTCCACATCAGCAAAAATCCCATCAGTAATCCCAATACAAGTCACAGACACATCTGACAAACTTGTAAAATCCATGGAAGATATGTCCATAAAAGGGGAAGAAATCAGAAAATTACAGGAACAGGTAAAGGCATTGCAGGAATTGAAATCAATTTTCTAGGCCAGTCACTAGGTAGAGATGCATAATTATAAAAGGCTCAGTAAACAATTACAACAATTAGGGAAAGAGACTACCATGGAAAATACCTTAGCCCAAGCTAAGGAAAACATATGGATAGATATTAGCAAATCAATGTCAGAAATATGTCCCTCCATACATATCCTTTTTTAGCAACATGAATTAGTACATAAAGCCATGGGAGAAATTGAATCATCAAGGAATAATTGGGAGAAAGACCCACAGAGCCCACTCAACTTATTATAATTTCTAAACTCCAAAAACAAACAAGAGTTAGAAGAACTAGAGATTGAGGACAGAACTAAAACCATCCTTGATATCAAGAAGGTTATGACCAAGAAAGGATTAATGTTGTAGCTAGAAGAAAAATCTCAATTGATGGACATAGGTGTGCATAGGTTTCTCAGTGAGTTTGAGGTGCTACACAAGAAAGGGATTCCTGGATTGTTAGTACTAAATGACAAATTGATCACTTTTCCTAATTACAAAAAAAAATTGAACACAATGGCAAAATACAGTTCAATGTTTGCAGGGATACAAGGAAGCATCACTGATAAATATTTCCCGGAGACACTATAGTTGGACTTAAGCATTCAACATGAAATCAATCATATCTTCATCACTAAGACTACCTTTACCAAATACACAAAGATGGATGAAATATATAGGAAATTACTCAATATTTCCATCCCAGGTGAAAAGAGGTTGGAATATCTATGTGCATTACTTGAGTAGAGATATTTTTGGTGTTCTAGTCAGCAAGGAGAAACAACTAGCCAAATTCAAAGACATTAGTCATCAACCACTTCCACCAAATCATCACCAGAGATCCTAACAAATTTGCAAAATCCCTACATTTTGTATTTAGAGATCTAGTTAGTTAGATATTCCTCCATAATATCCTGATAATTTATGACAGGATCTGTTGTAAATAGTTGTATAAATACTTCTCTCTTCGAATTATTATGGGTTGATTTTTGCATCCAAAAGATATTGTGTAAATTTTCAAAGGATCAACCAGTAACAAAAGAGGCTTATTCATAGTATTCTCATGTCATACTGTTGGTTATGTGATTTATCTCTTTGTCAATTGTTTTTTCCATTCTCTATAATCATTGCATGTGCTTCCAATTCTAATCATTAAAAGAAAGATAAAGAACATAATTTATTTCATTATACTTTGTCTCTAGTTTTTCAATGATCTTCATGTTGTTCAACTGAAACTAAGTAAAGGAATTCTTAACTGCTCTTCTACTTGTTGGATTTCTCTCCTCTTTTCCTCTTATTCATTTCATTAAATTTAAATTAGATCCAGACAGTTTTACTACCCTTCCATGTGGAGAAAACCTTATAAAAATATGAAACAAATCCTTATCTTTAAGTATAGACCCCATAGCCCAATGGAAAATTAATCATTCTTTCATCCATATATTTCAAACAAACAAAAAACTGAACTATCATAAATAGCCTAACACTCTAAACTCAAAAATATCTAAATCTTATAGAGAGATCCCTCTCTGAAGCTGTCAGGGCTATATCCCATCTTCCAAAGTGGTTTGGTAGCTACCTCTATCTTTTCTTCTACAACCTATGGAAATTACAAAGTGCTAATAGAGGAATGATTGGTCACAACAATGGAGGAGTGTTTTTATTTTTCTTGTTCTTATTCCGTCCAAGTCATGGGTGATATCTTTGAGAGGGAGATATAGTGATGGTTGTAGGTGGAAACAGGTCAGATGGTATATGGTTTGAGACATGGAGATGATTATCCAGACAATAAGTTGTGTACATGTCAGTATACATCCATGTACCGAAGGGGAAGAGGATGAAGTTAGAACCTTCTATAAAAAAGGGTAATTATGTGGGATACAAAGAGTCTCATATGGATATTGATAGCGAGGAGTGGCAGGTTCTAAATGATGACTGTACATATCCCTTTAGTCCATTTGTTAATCCTTCATACTATCAAGAGAAGTTAGTAGATCCAACAGGGATAGTGGATCTACCTAGAGATGTTGCATTGACCAGGAAGATGCCATCTTGGCTTTGTGACACTTTGCGGGATGCAAAGAAGCATGTAGATCCTAGTGACACTTTTAGGGAGAGAAAACAACCTCATAGGTTCTCATGTTACATGGAGTCACATTATTGATCCCAAACCTTCTAGTCACGAGGAGGAGCAAGTGGCTCCACCAATGGTGAGGAAATTGGCCCCACCAAGTACCATCTCAGAGGGAGATAAAGTTCAGAGGGAGTCATCCCTCAAGATCCAGTAGGGAGGAGAAACCTCCTAGGATAATCCATAGGAGGTTAGAAGATATAGAGGGATAATATGGATTCAGAGATTGTACAGACTCAAAGGGAGTCAGGTTTCAAAGGGAGCATGCGGACCCATAGAGAGCATGATATTAGAGAGAGTGATTTGGATCAAAGGGAGAGCCACATAGGGAGTTCCCCCTCAGGTTCAAGTGGGAGAAAGACATCTACTAGGGCTGAAATATAGGTTTCATGAGTTTAGGAGGCTAGGCAGAAGCTTCAGAGGAAGGATGATTCTAGGAGATGTAAGACCTCTAGGTAGGATCCATTTGTTTCAGTAGGATTTTCTATAGTGATAGAGGAGGCATCCAGTCAGGAGGACTAGGGTATGGAATTTTCCTCAGTCATAGAGGGAGAAACTAGTGAGGAAGACTGGATAAAAGGTTTTTCTTCAATGATAGAGTGATTTGGACTCATAGTTCAAAATAAAGGATCTTGGATTGATACATTATTTATTGGGATTGCAGTTGTGGAAGAAACCAAGCAAGATCTTTCTTGGACAAGGGAAGTACACATTTGAAATATTGAGTAGATTTGGTATGATGGATTGCAATTCCATGGCTACACCTATGATGAAAAATATTAATAAGTTGAGTGATTCTGCTTCATATTTATATTTGGTGGATCCCACTATGTACATGAAATTGATTGGATCCTTGATGTACATGGTTAACACCAGGCCATATATTTTCTTTGTAGTGAGCACCCTGGGCCAGTTTATGGTTGAGTCGAGGAACTTCCATTGGGTTGTAGAAAATCATGTGTTGAGGTACCTGCATGGTACAGTTGAATATGGTCTAAGATATGTCTCAAGTGGTGAAGTGAGGCTGCAATGATATACTACTTCTAACTAGGTAGGGAGTGCAGTCGATAGAAAGATTACCTCAAGGTGTTGCTTCAACTTAGGATCAACTATGATATCCTAGATTAGCCAGAAGCATACTTTTATATCACTCAGCACAGAAGAGGAAAATTATATCTTATCCAATGTCACAATTTGTGAAGCAGTGTGGCTTCAAAATCTTCTTGCAGGACTATTTGATAAAGAGAAAGAAACAACCTTAATACATTGTGATAATCAAAGTTGTGTCAAGATTTCAAAAAATATAGTATTTCATGACAGGTCGAATCATGTTGAGATCAAATATCACTTCATCCGAGACATGGTGTAGAAGGGATAAGTGAATCTCCAATACATATCCACAAATGAGAATATTGTTGACATTCTCACCAAGCCTATGTCTAGACTGAAGTTTGAATACTTCAAAGAAAAGCTTGGTGTGATGCATAATGTCTCCCTTGCTAAGAGGGAGTGTTGATGTTTTAGCATCAGGAAAACATTCTCCCATCTTGGTCATGCTAATTTGACCAAGGGAGGATGATACATTCACTCACAGGGCTATCCTAGTGGTGAATGGCCTAGGATGTTGATGGTTCTCCAGTTAGTAGCATTAGGTAGACATTCTCCCATATTGGTCATGCTCATTTGAACAAGGGAGAATGATACATTCACTCACGGGGCTTTGTTAGTGGTGAATGGTCGAGGCATAGTCTTTCTCCTTAGTCATGTTGATTAGACTAGGAGTGATAAAGAATCGAGATGCAACATTGGGCATACATTTTCCCTGATTGGTCATGTTTATTTGACTAAGGGAAAATGATACATTCACTCATAGGGATTTACTAGTGGTGAATGGCCCAGGTGGAGTCTTTCTCCTTATTAATGTTGATTTTATGAGTGATAAAGACTCAAGATGCTAGATGATTTCACATTTTATGCTCCAAGATGGAGTGATATAATTTTTATAAGGAAGCTTTGAATTTTTTCCAAGTCTCGTCTAATGTTGAAGAGGTAGGCCCAAGAGACCTCTTGTGATGAGGGGCTTCTCTATGGATTTACACAACATTAGAGACCTATATTAATTAGATGTCCATGTGAGAAGATGATACATCAACATGGATCATGGAAAATGTTTCTAGTAAAAGAAGAACACCAATAAGGAAAGTCAAAGACCATTAAAATATTAAAGAAACCCCGGAAAAGAATTAAATGAATTATTATGGAGAAAAGAAGAAGTCTTACCCACAGGTAAACAAAGGTGACTCATATTACTATAAATAAAGGTTGGATCATTTCATTATCACATCACTCACAAGCTCTCCTCATCAAGTGCGCAAGTCCCAGTTGTAGTTGCAGTTTTCAGTTGTAGTTGTAGTTGCAGTTGCCAGTTGTAGTTGCAAATTCCACTTACAGTTCCAATTGTAGTTTCAATTTCTAGTTACAGTTGTAGTTTCACTTTCCATTTACAGTTATAGTTGTATTTTCCAATTTCCAGTTGCCAGTTGCGCAAATTGTGGTGGTGCACTATATTTGTCTAATGGTTCGCTAGCCTTGAGGGATATTCCTCATGCTAGGGCACAACCTTCTATATGATGGGTTCTTCATTTTATGGTGATGTATTTTCTAGATTGAATTCTTCTTAATAAAAAAAATTGGGTTTTCTCCCAAGGTTCGGTTTCCTAGGGTAAAAATATTATGTCTATTGTGCATGGTTATCTTTCTATGATTATGTTATTTATGCTATAGTTTTATTTCAGTTGATATTTTCAGTGTTTAATTATTCTATGATAACAGTGGCATTAAATTAAGTTTAAAACCATAAGGAAATAATTATCAAATATGGAAATTAGAAAATTCAATAGCAATCCCTTCTAGGAAGACACTATGTAGGAGGATTGCAACTCTCTCCTCGAGAACTGGATTTGGGATCTGGTTTCTCGTCCTTTGGACAAGAAGCTTATAAGATGAAGATGGGTCTACATGACCAATAAGGAAACAAATGGACAAGTGAGAAGGTATAAGGTAATACTATCTTCCAAAGTTTTTCAGTAGATCCATGGGATAAACTATGATGAGACCTTTTCTCCTATAGAAAATATGGACTCCATCTGATTATCCCTTTCCATTGCAACAACCAAGGAGTGGGAAGTTCACCATATGGATGTCAAGAATGTTTTTCTTCATGGGAATATTTCAGAGGATATTTACATGGAGAATCCCTAGGGGTTCATGCAGAATGCATCTTTAGTATGTCGATTGAAAAATTCACTCTATGGCCTCAATCATGCACCTATATCATGGTATGTGAAGATGGATTCCTACTTTATTTCTCAAAAAATTTTAGATACAAATCATATCTAAATGTCTACATGTTGAGAACCTCAATATCCTTTTTTATCTTAGTTCTCTATGTTGATGACCTCCTGATCATAGAAAGTTCAGCCTCAACAGTTGCTTCGGTCAAAGACATTGTGCACAATAGATTCTATATGGAGGACGTCCGTCCACTGCACTACTTCCTTGGTCTCAAGATCAGTAAGGATACTTCAGGAATCAATATATCTTAGACTAAGTATGTTAGGGATATCATGGTTAGACTCCACATAACTGAATGCAAGTCGGAAGCCACACCCTTTATGTTTGGAGTACATATTGAGGATGGCGGGGAGAGACCAGTGGTGGGAAACAACTTGTGTTGACAACTTATGGTGATCCTTATATACCTCACTCACACCCAGCTAGATCTCTCATATGCACTAGGGGAAATTTCCCGGTACATGCAGGATTGACATGAGTTACAATGGAAAGCTCCCAAGTGCATCCTCATATATGTTCAGGGCACCATAGGTTATGGGATACACTATGAAGAAAGTTGTGCATTGGATCTCATGGGATTCACCATTTCTGATTGGGATAGAGATAACACAAATCACAAGTCCACTTCTAGGTACATTCTTAGTTTGAGTTCTAGTCCCATCTGTTGTTCGAGCAAAAAGTAGTCAACTATTTATTTATCATCGGCAAAGGCCGAGTACAGAGGAGAGGTCAATGTCACTACTTAGGAACTTTGTCTTTAGAAATTTCTCATTGATCTTGGCATCCATTTCCACCATTCGACTGTCATTTGGTGTGACAATTAGAGTAGGGTGAGTGCAAGAACCTCATGGATGAAAAATTGGCAAGGGAATGATTAAGAACATGCACTCACAGGAATGTGTGCGCATTCTTAGGAATGTGAACACGTTACTACACCTATAGGTTTGGAAATGGTAGAACCTCCATATATATTGACATGTAGTTTTAGTGGAAAAATCGTCTCTGCAGTCTTAAGAGAATGTGTGCGGTCCTAAGACCGCACATGCGATCTTACTGATAAAAATATATTAAGGGCTCGAGCACAATTTGTGACCATTGTGAACAAATTGTCCTTGTTCTTATCTTATTGGGAAAATATAGTGGATCTAGAGGGGAGGAAGAAAGGGAGGAGGGGCCCACCATGTCCAGGTATGTTACATTTTTCTTGATTTTAATCCAATTTAGTCATTCCAATTTAGTATTTTTTTCCCAAAAATCTAAATTTTAAAAAAAAATTGTAAGTTTGTATTTTTAATAAAAAAGGAACCTAATTTACATGCCATGGATTTTAAATTGTAGCATATATAATACAATGGAACCCCAAGATAATTTAAACCACTCACAATAAAACCAAGAAGATCAAAACCCCAATCCACCACCACTACACAATGTAAAGAATGAAAATGATGAGGGTCTGGTTATATTACGAACCTTTAAGGAACAATTAAGGGAGACTAGAGAGCATAACAAAGTCTCCTTGGCCACTTATTTTGAAATCATTGTGTAGTCCATTGCAAGTGCCCAAGGGAAATTTACCTCTATTTTTTATTATAGGGTACGAATGTATGATTACTATAGCATTGGTTTGGACAGAAACCAAGTTGAAGGACTGGGCATTTCAAAACAACAAATATTGTCTATTTTTAGGGATCCTATAAATGGACAAGAACTACCATTGACTAGGAAACACATCTCCATTTATTAGTGCGTCCATCCCTAGATTATTCAAAACTTGATGGATAGGTGGTACATGTTTTTTTATAAACCTCCCTGCAATAACAAGGAGATTCCCTTATATTTTATGAGAAAAATATGGGTTGAGTTTATTATGGATAAGCATGTCAAATACTTTGACATTGGTGAATTCCATAGGGTGGGTCGAGGGTTTTCACATGACCAAGATCATTCCAGGAATGACCCCAAGTTAGGTCCCCATCCCCCCAGGTGAAGGCCTAACCCACCTACCCAACATCCTCCTATTGCAGAAAACTTGAAACAAGTGCACCTAGCCATCTCCTCATTGACAAATAGCCTAGTGAAACACAATATCTTTGTTGTATTGTCTCGGCAAGAGTTTTCTACAAGTGACATTGATAAAGGAGTTGGAGCGTCAACATGCACAAGAGAGTACAGTGAGGAGATGGAACATGTACATTGCATTCGTCCATGTGAACCTAATAGATTCTCGAGTTGTGGGCATACATGATATGGTTCCATAGAGACTAGTGGAAAACATAAATTCATGGAGGAGGTTAGTTTCTTACCCCTCTCCATGTTCTTCATCATTATATATTTATTTTTTATTTTTTGTATTTATATATATATATATATATATATATATATATGATTGTATGTTGCTTTTTAGTTGTTGTGTCCCAGCAGTAGACCCTCTACACCTATGGATGCATCAGTGCCTAGCCCCACCATTGATGCAACAATAGAGGAAGCATGTTCATTTGGTTAATCGTACACACATGTATGTATCACATTTGATAGATTCAATATAATCATTTCTTTATTTTATGACATCCTCTATTTTTTTATATGTTCTCTTATTTCTACAGGATTTGTCACCAAGCAATGTGGGATTGTCCATCTGGGATGGAAAAGTCACCAACGTCATAGGTATCATGTGTAAAGTTAAATATCGTATAATTCTCAAATTGTTTGTGTTTATGTTTTTGAATTTTACTATTTGGTATTAATAGTTCAATTTTTTTCATATGTATGCAGGTCGTCGATATATTTGCTAGGTAAAGTATTATTGCACCCTCTAGGCACCTAATCATTTCTTCTGGGTTTCCTTTCTCTAGGCCTAGGGTGTTGGAATCACTTCTACATCCTATGAGGTTCTATCACAACCCACTTGTCTACCACCCACCCCTACCACCACTTTCAGCCCCATCGATAAAGACTACCATAGTATGTTTTGTCTTGAAGTAGGTTGTACAACCTAGTGCTCCATATTCTAGTGAATATCCATTGATTCCTAAGATATTCACAATGAGATACTGCATTAATGATAATTTTTTATGTTTCATGAATTTTTTTTTACGCATATTTGTTTAATTTTCTTGACTTGATCCTTGTAATTGATGCATGGTGGCATTGCAGAGATATTGTGGTCGTGGAGGAGGGTAACACCCTCATGATTGACAGTTTCATGTGTGGTGAGTTGTATTAGGTTAAATTACAAAGTATCAATTTGTATGTCTATTAATTCATTGATGAAAAAAAATTGTAACAATGTTTATTCTTTGTGAAATCTCCAGAGCGTCAAAGCATGCCCAGACATAGAACCTCTTTTTATCACCCTATAAGTTATAGGATCAACTGGTGACTGGAATATTATCTGTCTCTAGTGTTTNAAAAGAAAAGAGGGCATAAAAGAATTTGAATAAAATCCCCATGCAATAATAGTAACCTGGTCCATACCTTTCAAGCATGGCCAAGTTCTCTTTAAATTGATGTTGATAGGGTTAGTGAATAAGTTTGGCTAAACCGTTTAATATTAGCCAAAGTGTATAGGTTAGATTAGTGAATAAATTTGTCTAGACTGTCTAATCTTGGTTAGATAGCCCCAGGGTAGAGTAGATTCTTAACCCAACAGTTTAACCTGGGTTAATTGTCATAGAAAACTAGGTTAGAGTATAGGCTAGTATCTTTACTTCAATAAAACAAGCTTGATGATCAATGTTACACCATGTTTTGGATACCTAAAAGGTTGTTTGACTAACCCCTTGGTGGTGTAGACATGAAAATCCTTGGAAAAACCCATTAAATTCACTTATCCTAAGTCTCTCGGCGCATGTATTTTCTGCGCCCTCACTTATGCTCCGTTCATATATCAATGGTCCAGATGAATGCACCTAGATATACGGTGAACAGATCTTTCCGGACCTTTCCGACCGTTCTATCTTTAACCGAGGGGGAAGGGGGGTCCGGAATTGCTGATAAGACATACGCACATCTGGATGGCTCAATATTCATCATGCAGATCTACGGTCACTATCAAATTCTGGACCCCCCCCGTCCATTCTACCTTTAATGGAGGGGGGGGGTCCAGAATGTGTGGTAAACAACGCACATAGATCTGCGGCCAAGAAGAAAGCGCACAGATCAACGGCTCAAGATGTTTTTTGGACCCCCTCGACTGATCTTCCTTTAACTGAGGGGGGGGTCCAGAATGGGATATTTCCTCTGGTGGGACCTTGTCTATACGTGGCATCGATCTATCGGTCCTGAATCCCATCGCCTCCTACTGAGTGACATACCTTCGTCACCTCCTAATGTCATCATCCACCTTTCTCGAAACAATCATGCCCCATAATTTCTGTCAGTCCTTCCCCCCCATTCACTCATGGAAAGCCCCTTCACCATGATCTTTACCCCAATCGGTAGCCCCCACATCACCCATCCATATCCCTCAGTCACCGTCACCCGCCATCTCACACTCTAATTGATCTACTGGCCATTTATTACTGGATGACCTATCCGTTAACAAACTGACCTGTCTCCCATGCCCAACAGACACCCATTTACTCAAAACTACCCTCTTTCTTCCTACTTTTTCCATTTACCCACTCATCGCACCAGAGAGATTTACCCCGTTTCCTCCTCTGTTACAGTCAGTTTCCCCCACTAGAAGTCACCCCACTAACGTTGTTTTTCTTGCAGGTACTGTTGCAGTAATGGTGCCAAAGTCAAAATAAGCAGAAGGAGAGGAGAATCCCTTTCTCCCACCGCTTGTCGACCTTGACCGAATCCCACTGGCTGACAAAGATCATTTAATCGCAGATACAAAGTGTGATTTTTATTTCGCAGACCTTCAGTCCTGGCTCAAGGAAGTTTTCTTGGACCAAAGTGACAAAATTGGACTCTGGGAGTCCAACTTACCCCTTTATCTCTTCCCTCAGATTCAACCTTTTCCAGATTTTTCCCTCAAGTGCCAAGCCCACTACATTCCCGATCAAAGAGTCGTCATCTCCTCGTCCAGAGAGATTCTTTTCCTCATCACGCCTGACTCCATCGACCAAATGATGCAAATCCCCCGAGCTGACTCTGCCTCACCCTTCAACCTGGAAATTCTTACAGAATTATACCAGAAAATGAACTTCCCCCAAAGAGCTCAAATATTTGAGCTTTTCCTCCCCCCATCCGCTCAATTTCCCTCCACAAATCCTCCTTATCCTTCTTCCATGTTTTCGACTAAAGGAAACCAGATCATCTCATCCCTATGTGCCTTGTTAGGATACTATTCATATCAATGGGTAGATGAACCCATTCTGGGATTTTTATCCATCTTCTCTACCGATGAGAAGCCCACCACCTAGTTCGACTTCAGCACATTCCTGGCGAACAATATTCACGAACAGTTTGTAAATTTCGCCACGGAAGGCATGTTCCGGTACTCGTCCATACTGGCGTACTTGTTTGTCTTCTTCAAAGTGGACAAATTTGTCTTTTCCATGCAGAAGATGGATGGATATGGTAGACCCCAGGAAGTGACCGCATGGACCCCCTTGCTCAAGCACAACTCCACAGATTTTAGTTTCAAGGAGTTCATCGATCAATTCTACCACCCAGTGGTGAGTATTCTTAGCAGTAGTCCTGAGCCTCGGATAAATGATGACGTTTAGAGGATCCTGCATCTTTTGGATCACACCAATATGGGGGATTGGTATTTGTACCAAGATTACACCGAGATTAGAGTATACGGGTGCGAGTTGGCCCCGTATAAGCTTATGAAATACCTGCCTGTCAGAATTTTTTCTCTGGAGTACATAAGGCAGATGATAAACTCCGATGATATCCATTTTTTGTCTCTAAAGAAAAAACAACAGCTCAGAATCAAAGGGCATATTGGCTCTTTCATCTGCAACAATCGTGATGTTGGAGAAGAAGCAGACAGGTTGCTTAAGGAAATGAAGTTCTTCATGAGTTTCCCATGGAATTACGATCCATGTGGGATCATCTCTGAGATGAGGGTGAAAAACAAAAACATCCCATATGTCCACGACTCTAGGCCTGAAGTTGAGAAATTTGCAAACCAGACAATATGGGAGCCTAATATATTGGTCGAAGAAGAACAGCAGGATCCCCTGGCCACTGTATCGCAAACAACCACACCACATGTTCCAAAAGAGAAAAGGCCTAGGCAAGATTTATCTCCACCTGTAACTGAGGTGTCGCCAAAAGAATTCCAATTGCACACCAAGAGGTCTAAATACATTTCATCTCCTGAACCGACTGGGGAAAAAGGAAGTCTCATCTACCACAGTGACCAAGTTTGATAGGCCACCCCTTAGTGCAAGCCTCCAACATATCATAACCTCAACGTTGCCAAAGAAATCCACAGATTCTCCGTCGACCACCCAGCCAGGCAAGGGAGGACTGAAGATGAGCATCTTTGAAAAATATGATCTGATCAAGAAAAGGAACCAGACCCTGACCAGCAGTACTTGCACCCAGTTCTAGAAGTAGACGTCGACTGCACAACATAGGCTGCTATCGACATTTGACACCGAGAAGGGAAGAATGCATATGGCATTCCTCCAAGCGCAGGTGCCAGATCCAAAGGTGATCACTGATTACAAAAGGGCCACCTTCGAATTCCAGACAAAGGATGTGCATCCGGCCGATCAAATGGATCTGCACAAGCAAATAGGGGAAATGGTATTTTATACACTGGCGCATGCTTCCACTACTGCGTCCAAATTGCAAGTGTCCTTGAACAACGTTCAAACACAATTGAAGTTAGAGAAGATATCGTCCTTTTCCAAGGACAATAGGATCAAGACTTTGGAGGAACTGGTCCTCAAGATCGGTTACGATCCTTCGAACGTGAAAGAAGCTGAGGAGATCATTAAAAATAAGAATGCTGACATAGCCTCCTTAAGGAAAAAATTGAAGCTCCCTCCCACAGAGGATTCACAGGCGAAGGAAATAGTAGAGAAAGAAGGAGAAAAAGATGAAACGATCAAGCTACTCATGGAGCAGAATGCACAACTTAAGGAAATGGAAGCTGAGATGGAGAAACTGGTGAAAGAGAAAGAACAACTGAAGCCAATGGAATTAATTCCATTGAGTTCCATTCCTATTTCAGGAGTGAGCACAACATCAGTGACAGAAGTTCCATCCGCGACTCCACTGACATCCCTGGAAAAGACAGCAAACCTGGATAAGTCTATGGAAAATATGAACCTTCAGGAACTCAAATCTTCCTTTCAGATCAGCCTCTCCAAGGAAAACCAGGTGACAGATCATCTCAAACAAGAGTTACAACAGCTCCGGAAGAAAACAGTGGCAGTAAAAACTTTGTTCGAGGTTAAAGAAAGTGTATGGACAAACATCACCAAGTCCATGAATGAGATATGGCCCATGATATAGATAATGTTTGAGCAGAATGAATTGGTGAAAAGAAGCAAACAGGCCATTGAGAATATTAGATCAGAATTGGGAGAGATGCCAACACAGGCGAATGAGATCATCAAGTTCCTAAATTCTAAGACTAGGGAGGAGTTGGAAGAGATGAAAATTGAAGACATAACATAGACCATCCTTGAGGTCAAAAGAGTTTTGACCAAGAAAGGATTAATGCTTCAGCTGGAAGAAAAGGTTCAGGCCATGGACCTAGGGGTACAAAATTTTTTTAGTAAGATTGAGGCTCTACAGAAGAAAGGTATTCCTGGTCTGAAGGTAATGAATGACAAATTCATGACACTCCCAATCTACAAGAAGAGACTGAGCAATGTGGCCAAGTATAGTTCAAAGTTTGCAGGAATTCAAGGCAACATCACTCGAAAGGCATTTCTAGATGCACTTCAGTGGGACATCAATATTCAACATGATATTCGATACATATTCGTCACCAAGCCTACCTTCTCCAAGTACACAGAAATGGACGAAGTGTATCGAAGGATACTCAAAGTCGACGTGCCCAGTCATCTTCAATGGGAGGAACTTTGTGATCTGATCGAGTAGCAGATGAGATGTCCCAGCCCAGTCATTTGTCCAGTCAGATGAGGTCATGCAAAGGCTTCATCAACGGCCCACCCATAAATCAGCATGCAGTTACACCACATCATCAAGCAGTTCCTAGATTTACGAAATTTGTTAAGTTAGTTAGGCTAAAAATAGATTTAGCACGTCCTGGTCATTAATGAAAGGATCATTTGTAATTTTGAGTTATAAATACTTCATCTTTCGAAGTATTGAGGGTTGTTGATCTTCACACACTGCAAGCTATCAGATTGTAATATTTTTGAAGAGATCTTCCATTAATACAAAGAGGCACTTTTACAGGATTCTTGTGTGTATTCATTGGTGATGTTGTTCTTTCTAAGTTAAATGTTATTCTCACTTTGTTATCATACTGTTTTCTAAATCTAATCTTTGGAAGTAACGAAAGTTGCATGATTTATCTCGTATACCCTGTTTCTGACTCAAAAGATTTAAGTGTTTATTCTTCTCATTTTACAATAAAGAAATTCTTAATTGCTTCTTTGTTGTAATTGTCTTTCTCATATTTTATGCTATTCCTCATTTATGCTACTAAAGAATCCAGTGATTATATTATCTTTCCCTGTGAAAGGTTCCTTTGTTTTTTCTGGTTTGGATTTCATCTTTATGACATGGACCCCATAGCCCAATGGATGTGTAAAATATCTCAACCAACTCAACAACACTACGGTACAAAGATCGACTTATCTATTTATCTAGCCTAATATTTAAAAGTTTTGAAACATATCTGAATCAATATAGAGAGATCCCTCTTTGAAGTTGGAAGGGCTAGATCCCATCTTCAAAAGAGGTTGGATAAAGTTACCTCTCGTAGATTTCTTCTTCCTAACAACCTCTTGGAAATTTACAGAGCGCTAACATAGTGGCGACTCCGCTGGGGAAGAACAGAGCTAAAAGTTTATAACTTCACATTTTCTTTTCCTAGAAGAAAAGATTGTTCCTAAAATATTGCAAAGTAATGTTTAGAGGTTGATTAAAATTTATACATATTATTTTCAGACTCATAAAACTAAAAAGTATATATATAAAAATCAAAAAAGAAATCTGGCTCCTAGGAAAGTTTATACTCAATCTCATCCAGACCCAGAACCTGTGATAGTGACAGATGACCCAGAACAATTGCTCAGGAAAAGGACCTTTGTTGAAGGTTCAGTAAGTCATACTCCCTTTCATAAGTCCCTTTCCTATTCAAGAGATCTCGTTCCCTTTCAAAACCCTGACTTTGAAACCTTTTCTGAACAAAGCCTGGTTAGGACCAGATCCGATACTTGTGTGACTAGGATCATTTTGAACCCAACCATTTTGCAACCCTGAACTCCTGAAATTCTATCTTCCGCTGCAAAACCTAAAACCACTCCCTTGACACCAGCTAGTCCCTCCTCGTCCTCATCTTCTGTCGCTACCTCACCTATCATCCAGTTCGTTATCCCACCTCCTCCACCGATCATGGCAGCCAGATACGCTCCCTTAGTGTTGTTCGTGCCTCTTCATGCTATGCCTCAAGACTACCAAACGAGACTCCCACAGTTTGATGGAATAGGACCTCTGAATTCCCAACAACACGTTGATAAATGAATGATTATTTTGACCTGCACGAAGTAGATGAGGCTGACGTTCAAATGAGATTGTTTGCCCAAAGTTTGATAGGTGATGTTAAGAAATGGTATAAAGGTTTACGTGTCGCCTCAATCCTTGACCTTACCACATTTCAAAGGATTTTCTAGACAAATGGGAGGTAAAGAAAAACCCTCTCCAAATATTGCCAGAATACGAGAATATTAGAAGAAATCAAGGTGAGACAATACAAAATTACTGCACTCATTTCAATAACATGTACAATGCAATCCCAGCCGAAATCAAACCTCCACAGGGTTTGGCATTGATAAAGTTCCCTGATGGTTTTGACGTCGATATGTCATACCAACTAAGGGAAAGAAATTCTACCACCCTGGAGGACATGCAGAAAAGCGCAATAAGTGTAGGGGCCAATTTGTTAGAAAAAAGGGCACGACAAAGGTCTGAGAGGAGAGTCACAATTAAAGAGGAACCTTCCACATCAACCTCGGATTCCAAACTGGATTCCTTGGCCAGATCAATGGAAAGAATGATGGAAAGACTTACTGTGTCAGAAAGAAATCCTCCAAGAGAAAACCCACCAGCTCCTCAAGTTCGGAATCCTAACTTCAGGAGAAACCCTCCTCAAATCAGACAGAGAGATCCTAGGGATCAAAGAGAGCAGAGAGGTCCGGATCAACAGATCAGACCTCCCCTACAAGAAAATTATGTTGATGAAGGGGAGGAAGTGATTGAGGAACTAGAGGATGCTCACATAAATCTCATGGGCATTCACGATAACGAAGATATTTTCCTTACCCAAGAAGAGAAAGAACTCTTTCTTCTAAATCAAACAAAAGTAAGTGAAGAAGCTGAAGATGATGAACAACAGGCATTCAAAAATTCCATTATGGAGGTACACCGACAGTACAATCTACGAAGTAAAAAGACAGAAGGGAGTTCCCTAAAAAAGACGATTGAAATGAAGAAGGTAGTTGAAACCAAGAAAGCCTCTGAGCCATCTACCGAGAAGATTCCTGAGAAGAGTACTACCGAAGTTCCTGCGAAAATAAACCTTACTATTCTCAAAATATTTCCACAGCCTGAGGTTTCATCAATTAATCAACCAAGTACTTCTGGCGAGAAGAATGTGGTAGACAAACCAGAATTGATGAGCCAAAGAAGAGTCCCTACACCTTTTAGCCTCAAAGGGGAATTAGCCAAAGTAAAAATTCCCATTCCACTTTCCGAGTTGATGAAAAAAGATGCTTATCGTTCACAAGTGATTAAAGCGTTGACCATTGAACCTGATATAGGTATGAAAGCCTTAACCATTGGATCAGCAAATCATTCAGATATTGTGAACCTTACTGATGATCAACCCGAACTTCTGTTCGGACCTGAAGTAGATGGACGAGACGATAATGGTGATGTTGCTCCCTTTTACATCAGTCTAAATATACATGACCTAATCTTGCATAATGCTATGCTGGATTCGGGTGCTTCCCACAATCTGATGCCTAAAGCAGTGATGGAGAAACTGGGATTGGAGGTCACCAGACCTTACAAGGATTTACACTCATTCGACTCCAGTAAAGTTAGATGTATTGGTTTGATCAAGGACCTATGTATCACCCTGGTTCAGATTCCTGCAAAGAGCATGGTCATGGATGTGGTGGTCACAGAAATTCCCCCGAAATATGGAATGTTGCTATCCCGGTCTTGGGGGGCTAAGTTGAGAGGTACCCTGCAGCTAGATATGTCGTATGCCACCATCCCGATTTTCGGGCAACAAAGAAGGCTATACAGAGAAACATTGATGAAATACATGGTTAGTAGCCAGGAAAAACCGCACAACTATCCTCTTTACTCCGCACATTCTGACTTGGATTATTTTATCATGTATAACGATGGTGACAAGGAGGAACAAATCACCCAACTGGAAGAAGATACATCTGGTCCGGATGGAGGACAAGAAATCATTGAGGTAGCAAGGAAGAAAAACGTGATAAATGAAGAATTACCGGCATATTTCTGGAGCATGGATTTTGATGGAGCAGTAAGCAAAGAAGGAGCCGGAGCTGGAGTTTGGCTGCACAACCACAAACCATGGTATTCAAAAAATCATTCTTACAAATTAAATTTCCAGTGCACTAACAATATTGTCGAGTTTGAAGCCTTGATGCTCAGTCTGAAGCTTCTGAAAAGAGTTGGTTCCAAACAAATTATGGTAAGAGGTGATTCCGAGTTAGTAATCAAGCAAATTAAATGTGAGTATGTTGCGAAACATCCCCGTCTTAGATATTATCGGAATGTTGTGCTTGATTCCCTGAGATGTTTCACTGAAGTTGACTTGTAGGTAATGCTGAGGGGACAAAACATTTTGGCAGATGGATTGGCTACATCAGCCACCACATGTAAGATTCCTTTCCGCTCGACTCACCCATACATGGTAGAGGTGAAATGCAAACCAACCGTTCCCGACAATATCAGGTACTAGCAAGTTTTTGGTAATGATGATCAAATCGAAGACTTTCTGCAGTGTAAAAATGATTTTGAATGTACAAATATAGATTTAGAGAACGAAGATGAAAATGTAAATAGAACTGATTTTGAAAAGGATAGTGTAAATAGCGTAGATTTAGGAGAATTAGGCGATGATGAGATGGAAACTGATATTCTGCATTTGAAAAGTAACGTTTTACCTAGGGGTCTAGTTCCTTTAGAGGATTTGTTTGATTTTAATGATGTAGCCAAAAAATAAAAAATTGAAGCTAGTGGACAAGAAGTAGAAGATTGTAATATAGGGACGGAAGAAACACCCAGCATGGTCAAGTTGTCCAAATCATTACCCCCTAAGAAAAAACTCAAGTACATTGAGTTGTTCAAAGAATATCCAGATGTCTTTGCCTGGGGCTATGAGGATTTGAAAGCTTATGATACTAGTATCATACAACACAGGATTCCAATAAAAGAAGACCAAAAACCGTTTAGATAGAAACTTATGAGAATAAATCCCAAGTTACTCCCTCTGATAGAAAAGGAAATCAAAAAAATGTACGATGCCAAAATCATAGTCCCGCTACATTTTTCCAAATGGGTCTCAAATTTGGTCCCTACACGTAAAAAATCTGGGGAAATCAGGATTTGCATAGATTTCTGAAATCTGAATAAGGTCTCCCTGAAGGACAATTACCCCTTGCCAAAAATGGACCACATCCTTCAAAGCGTAGTCGGATCCAGTCGAATCTCTTTGCTGGACGGTTTCTCGGGTTATAATCAGGTCCTCGTCCACCCAGATGACCCAGACAAAACCACTTTCACTACACCATGGGGCACTTTCATGTATGTGAAAATGCCTTTTGGTTTGATGAACATGGGAGACACTTTCCAGAGAGCGATGGACATCGCCTTCGTGGAAGAGTTAGGGAAATTTATCATCATCTATCTGGACGATGTAACTGTGTTTTCCTAGTATGATGACGAGCACCTGAGGCATCTCAGACAAGTCTTCGAGAAATGCAGGAGGTTTGGGATTTCTTTAAATCCTAATAAAAGCCTTTTCAAACTAGAGGAAGGAAAACTGCTAGGGCACATAATATCCAAGGACGGAATCAAAATAGACCCCAGTAGAATCGAGGCCATACAAAAATTAGAACACCCAAGAAACATCAAAGAATTACAGTCTTTTATCGAAAAAATAATTTTTCTACGAAGATTCATACCCAATCTGGCAGAGCTCCTCAGAAACATTACAAATATGTTAAAAAAGGGTGTAAAAATAAAATGGGACACCGAGTCCAGGAAGTCTTTCGAACAAGTCAAACAAGCACTCACAAAAGCCCCCATTTTGATCTGTCCCGATTTTACCAAGGATTTCTATTTTTTTTCTTTCGCCTCCGAACATACCATTGTAGCGGTATTATTACAGAAGAACAACGAAGGGTATGAACATCCCATAGCCTTCTTCAGTAAAGAGTTAAGAGATGTTTCTTTGCATTACAAGATAATGGAGAAACATGCTTTTGCCTTGGTAAAGGCCATAAAAGATTTTAGGGTCTACATTCTCCATTCCCACACCATTGCATATGTTTTGAATGCGGTAGTAAAATACATTTTGACCCAGGACAATCTGGATGGAAGAAGAGGAAAATGGATTGTTTTCATTTTAGAATATGACATAGAGATTAAGCCTATGAAACTAATTAAAGGTCAAGGCCTAGCTAAATTAATGGTTGAATCTAATTTCCATGCTCTTGACATTAATTTCTTAGCTGCAGCAGATGAACAGGGCGAGATGGAGACTCCAAGCGTGAGAGAGGTATTTCTCAACTCTCCATGGTATGCAGACCTTATATTTGTTTTTCATAATCTACAGGCTCCCCCTGGTTTGACTAAGACTAAAGCTAGATTTTTGAAGTTGAAATAATTAAAATATTGTATTCTAGAAGGCAATCTGTATTGGAAATATCCTGGAGGTATTCTTTTAAATTGTTTATTGAAAGATGAAGCTGACAAAGTGCTACAAGAATTTCATGTAGGAGAATGTGGTGGCCATCTGAACTGGAAGGTCACAACCAACAAAATCCTCAGAGATGGTTTCTATTGTCCCACCCTATTCGCTGATGTACATCGTACAGTGACCGCATGTCATCAATGTCAGCTATTTGAAGGCAAAAGGAAACGCCTCCCTCTACCCCTGAAACTGATCTCAGTTGAAGCCCCTTTTCAGTAATGGGGGTTGGACTTCATTAGAGAAATACACCCCCCTTCTTCAGGCCAACACAGGTGGATTCTTACTGCCACAGATTATTTTACGAAATGGATCGAAGCAGTACCAAGCAGGCAAGCCACTGACTCTGTTATTATCAAGTTCCTTGAAAATAATATTTTGTCTTGCTTTGGATGTCCTAGAAAGATTATAACTGATAATGCAGCTGCTTTCCGATCGAAGAAACTCATAGATTTCTACAACCAATATCACATTGGTTTGGGACATTCCAAAGCTTACTACCCTCAGGGGAATGGGTTGGCGGAATCTTCAAACAAAACCTTGGTAAACATCATCAAGAAGACGTTGCAGGAAAACAAGAAATTGTGGCATAACAAGTTGGTGTTCGCATTGTGGGCTGACAGACTGACCACCAAAAGGTCAATTGGTATGTCACCATAGCAGCTAGTCTATGGCACATAAGCAGTTTTCCTCACTTCCTTAGGAGTCCCTGTCATGAAGTTGCTTCAAGATGTACAAACCGAGCCAAATGACTCACAGAGAAGGATCAACCAGATGATCCATTTGCAGTAGTCTATGGAAGAAGTTTTCAACAAGACTCAGGTAGTCCAAGAAATCATCAAGAAGATTTTTGACAAAAGAACCAAGGAAGATGATTTTGAGCTAGGAGATTTGGTGCTAAGATGGGACGCCAGAAATGAAGACAAGGGAAAGCATGGAAAATTTGACAGTCTTTGGAGAGGACCATACATGATTCAAGCATTCAGGGGAAACAATGCTTTCTTGCTAAACAACGCTTATGGGACAGATCTGCCAGGAGGACCTGTAAATGGCAGAATGCTAAAGCATTATGTGTCGCCTCAGTAGAGACTCGAGTTTTCACTCACCATTGTACATACCATTTTTATTTTTCACCTACATTTTCTTAGTGAATAACATAAGTCAGTTGGTTGAAGCCCGAAGAGAAGGCCCTAAGCCACTGACCGCTGTTCTTCCATTTTTTGAGAATAAAACCAATCAATCAACGAAGGCTACTAGGCAGAAATTTTCAGAACGACAGGAACCAGGATTCTTGGCACTTCACAGGGAAAGTACCATCCCCAGGTGGAGCCGTTGTTATCACCCTATAAGTTATAGGATCAACTAGTGACTGGAATATTATCTGTCTCTAGTGTTTTTGTTGACAAATGATTTTTCAATATGCAAATAATTTGAAAAAGAAAAGAAAAAAAAAAGGAAAAAGAAAGAAAAGAAAAAGAAAGAAAAAAAAAGAAAAAAAAAAGAAAAAGAAAGAAAAAAGAAAAGAAAAAGAAGAGAAAAAGAAAGAAAAAGAAAAGAAAGAAAAGAAAAGAAAAGAGGGCATAAAAGAATTTCAATAAAAGCCCCATGCAATAATAGTAACTTGGTCCATACCTTTCAAGCATGGCCAAGTTCTCTTTAAATTGATGCTGATAGGGTTAGTGAATACATTTGGCTAAACCGTTTAATCTTAGCCAAAGTGTATAGGTTAGATTAGTGAATAAATCTGGCCAGACTGTCTAATCCTGGTCAAATAGCCCCAAGGTAGAGTAAACTCTTAACCCAACAGTTTAACCTGGGTTAATTGTCATAGAAAACTAGGTTAGAGTATAGGCTAGTATCTTTAATTCAATAAAACCAACTTGATGATCAATGTTACACCATGTTTTGGATACCTAAAAGGTTGTTTGACTAACCCCTTGGTGGTGTAGACATGAAAAGCCTTGGAAAAACCCGTGAAATGCACTTATCCTAAGTCTCTTGACGCATGTATTTTCTGTGCCCTCACTTATGCTCCGTTCATATATCAATGGTCCAAATGAATGCACCCAGATCTATGGTGAACAGATCTTTTTGGACCACCCCCCCCGACCGTTCTATCTTTAACCGAGGGGGGGGGGGGGGGGTCCGGAATTGCTAAAAAGACCCGCGCCCATCTGGACAGCTCAGGCTTAAGCGCACATATCTATGGTCACTATCGGATTCTGGACCCCCCCGTCCGTTCTTCCTTTAATGGAGGGGGGGGGGTTCGGAATGTGTGGTAAACAATGCGCATAGATCTGCGGCCAAGAAGCAAGCACACAGATCAACGACTCAAGATGTTTTTCGAACCCCCTCGACTGATATGCCTTTAACTGAAGGGGGGGGTACGAAATGGGATCTTTCCTCTGGCAGGGCCCTGTCTATACATGGCATCGATCTATCAGTCCCGAGTCCCATCACCTCCTACTGACTGACATACCTTCATCACCTCCTAATGTCATCATCCACCTTTCCTGAAACAATCACGTCCCATAATTTCTGTCAGTCCTTCCCCACCATTCACTCGTGGCAAGCCCCCTCACCATGATCTTTACCCGAATCAGTAGCCGCCACGTCACCCATCCGTATCCCTCAGTCACCGTCACCCGCCATCTCACACTCTAAGTGATCCGTTGGCCATTTATTACTGGATGACCTATCCGTTAACCAACTGACCTGTCTCTTGTGCCCAACAGACACCCATTTACTCAAAACTACCCTCTTTCTTCCTACTTTCACCATTTACCCACTCATAGCACAAGATATATTCACACCATTTCCTCCTCCGTTACAGTCAGTTGCCCCCACCAAAAGTCGCCCTGCTAACATTGTTTTTCTTGTAGGTATTGTTGCAGTAATGGCACCAAAGTCAAAACAAGCAGAAGGAGAGGATAATCCCTTTCTCCCGCCGCCTGTCGACCTTGACCGAATCCCACTAGCCGACAAAGATTGTTTAATCACAGATACAAAGTGTGATTTTGATTTCGCAGACCTTCAGTCCTAGCTCAAGGAAGTTTTCCTAGACCAGAGTGACAAAATTGGACTCTGGGAGTCCAACTTACCCCTTGATATCTTCTCTCAGATTCACCCTTTTCCAGAGTTTTCCCTCAAGTGACAAGCCCACTACATTCCCGAGCAAAGAGTCGCCGTCTCCTCATCTAGAGAGATTCTTTTCCTCATCACGCTTGAATCCATCGACCAAATGATGCAAATCCCCCAAGCTAACTCTGCCTCACCCTTCAACCTAGAAATTCTTACAGAAATATACCAGAAAATGACCTTCCCCCAAAGATCTCAAATATTTGATCTTTTCCTCCCCCGATTCTCTCAATTTCCCTCCACAAATCCTCCTTATCCTTCTTCCATGTTTTCGACTAAAGGAAACCGGATCATCTCATCCCTATGTGCCTTGTTAGGATACTATTCAGATTAGTGGGTAGATGAACCCATTCTGGGATTTTTATCCATCTTCTCTACCGATGAGAAGCCCACCACCCAGTTCGACTTCAGCACATTCCTGGCGAGCAATATTCACGAACAATTTGTAAATTTTTCCACGGAAGGCATCTTTCGGTACTCGTCCATATTGGCGTACTTGTTCGTCTTCTTCCAAGCGGACAAAATTGTCTTTTCCATGCAGAAGATGGATGGAGATGGTAGACCCCAAGCAGTGACCACATGGACCCCCTTGCTCAAGCACAACTCCATAGATTTCAGTTTCAAGGAGTTCATCGATCAATTCTACCACCCAGTGGTGAGTATGCTTAGTAGCAGGCCCGAGCCTCGGATAAATGATGAAGTTCAGAGGATCCTGCATCTTTCGGATCACACCAAGACGGGGGATTGGTATTTGTACCAAGATTACACCGTGATTAGAGTATACGGGTGCGAGCTGGCCCCGTATAAGATTCCAAAATCCCTGCCTGTCATAATTTTTTCTCTGGAGTACATAAGGCAGATGATAAACTCTGATGATATCCATTTTGTGTCTCTAAAGAAAAAACAACAGCTCAGAATCAAAGGGCAGATTGTCTCTTTCATCTGCAACAATCGTGGCACTGGAGAAGAAGCAGAGAGGCTACTTAAGGAAATGAAGTTCTTCATGAGTTTCCCATGGCATTACGATCCATGTGGGATCATCTCCAAGATGAGGGTGAAAAACAAAAACATCCCATATGTCCACGACTCTAGGCCTGAAGTTGAGAAATTTGCAAACCAGATAATATGGGAGCCTAATACTTTGGTCGAAGCAGAACAATAGGATCCCCCGTCCACTGTATCGCAAACAACCATTCCACAGGTTTCGAAAGGGAAAACGCTTAGTCAATATTTATCTCCACCTGTCACTGAGGTGTCGCCAGAAGAATTCCAATTTCACACCAAGAGGTCTAAAACCATTTCAGCTCCTGACCCGACTGGGGAAAAGGAAGTCCCATCTACCATAGTTACAAAGGTTGATAGGCCACCCCTCAGTGCAAGCCTCCAACATATCATAACCTCAACGTTGCCAAAGAAATCCATATATTCTCCATCGACCACCCAGCCAGGCAAGGGAGGACCGAAGCTGAGCATCTTTGAAAAATATGAGTTGATCAAGAAAAGGAACCAAAACCTGACCAGCAGTACTTTCGCCCAGTTCTAGATGCAAACGTCGACTGCACAACAAAGGCTTCTATCAACATTTGACACCGAGAAGGGAAGAATGCATATGGCATTCCTCCAAGCGCAGGTGCCAGATCCAAAGGTGATCACTGATTACAAAAGGGCCACCTTCGAATTCCATACGAAGGATGTTCATCCGGCCGATCAGATGGATCTGCACAAGAAAACAAGGGAAATGGTCTTTTATACACTGGCGCATGCTTCCACTACTGCATCCAAATTGCAAGTGTCCCTGAACAACATTCAAACACAATTGAAGTTAGAGAAGATATCGTCATTTTCCAAGGACAATAGGATCAAGACTTTGGAGGAACTGGTCCTCAAGATCGGTTACGATCCTTCGAATGTGAAAGCAGCCGAGGAGATGATTAAAAAGAAGAATGTTGACATAGCCTCCTTAAGGAAACAATTGAATCTCCCGCCCACAGAGGATTCACAACAGAAGGAAATAGCAGAGAAAGAAGGAGAAAAAGATGAAATGCTCAAGCTACTCATGGAGCAGAACACACAACTTAAGGAAATGGAAGCTGAGATGGAGAAACTGGTGAAAGAGAAAGAACAACTGAAGCCAATGGAATTCATTCCATTGAGTTCCATTCCTATTTCGGGAGTGAGCACAACATCAGTGACAAAAGTTCCATACGCAACTCCACTAACATCCCTGGAAAAGACAACCGACCTCGCTAAGTCTATGGAAAAGATGAACCTTCAGGAACTCAAATATTCCTTTCAGATCAGCCTCTCCAAGGAAAAGAAAGTGACAGATCAGCTCAAACAAGAGTTACAACAGCTCCGGAAGCAAACAGTGGCAGGAAAAACTTTGGCCGAGGTTAAAGAAAGTGTATGGACAGACATCACCAAGTCCATGAATGAGATATGGCCCATGATACAGATCATGTTTGATCAGAATGAATTGGTGTAGAGAAGCAAACATGCCATTGAGAAGATCAGATCAGAATTGGGAGAGATGCCAACAAAGGCGAACGAGATCATCAACTTCTTAAATTCTAAGACCAAGGAGGAGCTGGAAGAGCTGAAAATTGAAGACAGAACAGAGACCATCCTTGAGGTCAAAAGAGTTTTGACCAAGAGAGGATTAATTCTTCAGCTAGAAGAAAATGTTTAAGCCATGGACCTAGGGGTACAAACATTTTTTAGTAAGATTGAGGCTCTACAGAAGAAAGGTCTTCCTGGTCTGAAGGTAATCAATGACAAATTGATGACACTCCCATACTACAATAAGATACTGGTTGATGTGGCCAAGGATAGTTCAAATTTTGCAGGAATTCAAGGCAGCATCACTGGCAAGGTATTTCTAGATGCACTTCAGTGGGACATCAGTATTCAACATGAGATTCGATACATCTTCATCACCAAACATACCTTCGCCAAGTACACAGAAATGGATGAAGTGTATCGAAGGCTACTCAAAGTCAACGTGCCCAGTCATCTTCGATGGGAGGAACTTTGTGATCTGATCGAGTAGCAGATGAGTTGTTCCAACCCGGTCATTTGTCCAGTCAGATGAGGTCATGCAGAGGCTTCATCAACGGCCTACCCAGAAATCAGCATGCAGTTACACCACATCATCAAGCAGTTCCTAGATTTATGAAATTTGTTAAGTTAGTTAGGCTAAAAATAGATTTAGCACATCCTGGTCATTAATGACAGGATCATTTGTAATTTTGAGTTATAAATACTTCATCTTTCGAAGTATTGAGGGTTGTTGATATTCACACCTTGCAAGCTATCAGATTGTAATATTTTTGAAGAGATCTTCCATTAATACAAAGAGGCACTTTTACATGATTCTTGTGTGTATTCACTGGTGATGTTGTTCTTTCTAAGTTAAATGTTATTCTCACTTTGTTATCATACTGTTTTCTAAATCTAATATTTGGAAGTAACGAAAGTTGCAGGATTTATCTCGTATACCCTGTTTCTGACTCAAAATATTTAAGTGTTTATTCTTCTCATTTTACAATAAAGAAATTCTTAATTGCTTCTTTGTTGTAATTGTCTTTCTCATCTTTTCTGCTATTCCTCATTTATGCTACTAAAGAATCCAGTGATTATATTATCTCGCCCTGTGAAAGGTTCCTTTGTTTTTTTCTAGTTTGGATTTCATCTTTACGACACGGACCCCATAGCCCAATGGATGTGTAAACTATCTCAACCAACTCAACAACACTATGGTACAAAGATCGACTTATCTATTTATCTATCCTAATATTTAAAAGTTTTGAAACATATCTGAATCAATATAGAGAGATCCCTCTTTGAAGTTGGAAGGGCTAGATCCCAGCTTCAAAAGCAGTTGGATAAAGTTGCCTCTCGTAGATTTCTTCTTCCTAACAAGCTCTTGGAAATTTACAGAGCACTAACACCTCTAGAGGTGTATCCTTGAGCAAGAGAATAAAAATAGATTTCCAATATGCTCCTGAGGGTGGCGAGGGTAGAAATAGTCATTGATTGACCAACTAATGCCATTTTTTAGATAGGCCATGATATAGATGTTTTTTATTTAAGGTCACTTGTTGTCTCTTTGTATACTAGGCACGAGTTGCCATTTTGTAAAAAATGTACAATTTAGATGATGTTGAATATATATATGTGTGTGTGTGTGTGTGTGTGTATTTCATGGCACGTTTTTTATGATTCTCATTGTTTCTACATTTGATGTTGATGAATATATGAATTCCAAAATGTATGTTTTATGTGTATTAATCCCTTGATTTGTTTATGAAGTGATTATAAATACTTGCATTGCACATTAAGGAATATCTTATGGTGGAAAATATTTCTAAGTGCTAAATTCATAAGCAATTAATGGTTCTAAAGTAGCATTGCTTGCTAATCAACCATGTATCTCTACATCATCGATATATCATTCCTTCTTAATTATTTGCATGAATGTTGTGGATATCAATATTGTAACTCGCAACCAAAAATATGGACTACCTCTTGAATTATCTCCATCCAAATCCAATGACAATCCACACTCAAATAGTGGTGAGTTGAAAATATTGTAACCTTAAAAATGGCATATTACAATAATTTATTATAGAAATAATTTTCTCATATATCTTCTACATATTTTCAGTCACTCAACAATTTCAGCTCAATGTTATTTTCTAGGGCACACACATTATTCCCCTCCTTCTATGCATGGCATATATAAAATCATTTGATTTATGTGTAACCCTTCATAAATGCCAAAAATACTAGTCAAGGACTCATTAATGCACATGTTTATTTAGATTGTATAGTGGGTATATGTAAATTTTGTTAAACCCATCAATTATCAATAACATTTATTCAGTCTTCCATTATGTCCACTAAACTTATTGATTTTGATCAATAGAACGAGAGAGCTCGCATGGAAACTAGATTTTAGAATGGTTATCATTTTCCACCTAAGAAAAAGGTTTTGAGGTTACTTTTCATGACACACTATATAAAATAATGTTATGCTTCCAAAATTCCTCCAGGGATACTTGAAACCAATATTCTTTTCCCTTCACCATCTATGAGAGTTTATTGCACATTCGTACCCAATTTTTGGGTTAGAGCACACAAGGAGACAAAGGACCCTCCCAAACCCAATCCCATAAACATGTTGATGCCATGCCATTTTCATGCCATTGTCATTCCTTTCCAAGTCATTCCATGCCCCTCCATTGGCATTTCCACACCATTTTCAAACCTTTCCATGCCATGCCATGCCATTTCCATGAATTTTCATATCATAGAATTTCCATGCCAATGTTATTCATTTCCAATACATGTCATGGCATGTCATTGCCATGCTAGTCCATTTCCATGCCATGTCATTGCCATTCCTTTCCAATCCATGCCATTTTGATGTAGCTTCCCATGTCTTGTCATGTAGCTTCTGATGTTAACCTATATAACAATAAATATAACATGCCATAACATTGTCATGCCTCACCAGACCAATAAATGATATTAACTAAGTTACAATAGGATAAATATATCAACCCTTATCATAGGTAATAATTAAATGAAAGGGGGATGAAAATGAAAGCATAAACTAGGGTTTAGATAACAAATGCTTGTTGAAATGCAATATGACACATAAAAACCCTATAATATTCAAGACATCAAGAAATTGTATGGTATGGTATACATTGGAAATGGTATCCTATGGTATGGTATGCATTGACAATGGAAATGGAAATGGCATGCATTTCCTTGCCATTGTATGGTATGCATTGGGATATGGTATGGTATGGTATGGTATGGTATGGTATGCATTGTCATTAGCAATGGAAACGACAATGGAAATGGAAATGGTATTGTATGCATTGGAAATAATATGGTATGCATTAGAAATGGAAATGGCAATGGTATGCATTTCCTTTCCATTTCCTTGTATGGTATGCATTGGCAATGGAAATGGTATTCATTGGTATGGTATGCATTTCCTTAACATTTCCTTATATGGTATGCATTATAAATGGTATGGTATGGTATGGTATGGTATGCATTGGAAATGGAAATGGTATGTATTGGAACTGGTATGCATTGGAAATGGAAATGGTACGTATTGGAAATCATATGCATTGCCTTTCCATTCTATGGTATGCATTGACATTGGTATGGTATGGTACCACATGCATTGGAATTGGCAATGGAAATAGAAATGGTATGGTATGCATTGGAAATGGTATACTATGGTATGGTATGCATTTCCTTTCCATTTCTTTGTATGGTATGTATGGTATGGTATGGTATGCATTTCCATTTCCAATTCCAATGCATACCATACCATACCATTGCCATTGCCATTTCCAATGTCAATGCATAACATACCATACCATACCATTGCAATTGTCATTGCCAATGGTATGGTATGGTATGGTATGGTATGGCATGCATTGTGTAATACCCTAAGACCGAGCCCCAATTGTAAATATGAATGTGAATATGTTTCATAGGCTGGTGAGATAGGTTATTATAGGCCATAAGTATTATGTGATTATCATGCAAGAGAGCCTAGATGCTAAAGGCCATTGAGCCTATTTTTGTATATATAAACACTTATATCATTAATAAAATGCATCGATGTGTGTAGACCAACCACGATAAAAGTGTATTGGGGACTAAAATCCACTAGGAAGGGAAAGGGCGGAGGGAATAAGATCCTAAGAAAGCAACTAAGCTATAAAGGATTATATCCAAGGGAATAATATAATATTATTATTCCCAAATAATAAGGTTGGACATAACCTATGTTATCCTAAGTCCCTATGGGAAAGGGAACGAATTACAAGTGGAGCCCATGAATCTTCATGATGACATGCATACAAAGAGTTGGAGATTTGGGAATGAGGGGGGATTCTAGATTCCATTCATCCCATTCACCATTCTTCCCATTCATGCACTCATCCATTGAGCCATGATCACTATCATATTTACCTCAGGATCCTGCACACATTCCTTCATTCAAACCCAATATTTTTTTGTGATCAACAAAAAACCATATCCTAGCTGGGATGGTCATCCAATCTTCATTTTCCTATTAATGGCAGCGCCTATGCTTTACCTGAACGATGTCCTTTCCATCACTTTTTCCCTACTTGAGAGCCATTGTTTTCATCACCTCTACATGTTCCTGGTTGACTTAAGCATTGGACTGAAGAAATGGGTTGTCAGGCCCATGGGATTAAAGAGGTGGCTTGACAGGCCCGTGGGATTGAAGAGGTGGGTTGTCAGGCCCATGAGAAACTCTCTCTGGGTGAGAGAATTTTTGGGAAAGTGATTTCCTAAGGGAACCCAACTACAACTGTAGTTCTCTAAGAATTCCTTTCCGGTGTGTTGTTGAAGCCTTGGAAGGGAAGTGGGGCACCTGAAGGACTGTTGAATAGAGAAGGGAAACACTTCCTGTAGTGGGACAAGAATGTAGGGAATGAGAGGTTGTAGGTTGGTACTTTGAGTTGGCTTATGGGACGAGATCCTTCCTATTTCTTGATTTTTCTCAGCCTAGCTAGGAACTCGTTTACCCGGGTGGAGTTTAGTCCCATCTTGGGGGTGACGCACTATTGAGAGTGATGAATGGCATGGTATAAGGTTTGGAGGATAATGGAAGGTATACACATAGGTGGTGGTATTATATAAAATATAAGTATCAATTATGTGTCCATTTGCATGTTGATTATTTATAAATGTCTTTGTATTTATGGGTATTTCTTGTGTATGTCTCATGTATATTTTTACTATTATTTCAACATGAATATTTGTATTTGTAGATTTTTTTTGTCTTCTTACATTTTATATATACATATAAAGATGAAATTATTGTTTTTATGAAGTGGCATGGATGAGATTGGGTGGATGGGTATGTTACAATTTATGAAGTTCTGCAAGAGTTTCTGTGTAGCATAGCCTAGCCGGTCTAAGGTTGGGTGTGTTAAAATATGGTATAAGAGATCTAGTTTCCAACACTGATCCTGGATGGGCCGAGGAAGTTGATTTGAGTCACTTGAATGGAATTGGGAAAAATCCCCAATTTCTGTTGTTAATTTCTTGGAAAATTGGAGGAAATTGGCCAAAGTGGTGAAATTTTCATCTTTTAATATTTGTTCAAGAGAAATCCAACCTGGTATGGGTCAAATTTGAAGCACAAAGAGTGCGCAGGATACTTCTGTAAGTTCCAAACTTAGATAAGAGAAATATCTTATTGTGATAAGAATAAGTGTCGATATTTGTTCGGGAGGGGACCGAATCCCTCACAACCATAGGATCTAGGGAAGTAGCGTGATTGTTAGCCCGTCAAATACTTCAGACTTCATTGCTTAGGAAGTTTTCAAGTCTTTGATAAAAAGGAGGAAAAATATCAAAGCCCCGGAGTCCCGAAGAAGATCTCAATCATAGATCTCTGGGAGAAGGTGTTCTGTTGGATCCTGGAGTGGATTGACAATTTGTCACTCCAGGAGAATTGGGTTCTGGTTGGTGGAATAGAGTTTTCCCCAAAGATCTAAAGTCTAGAGTCAACCCAAACTGTTCGTGTTTATGGACCCATGTCTGCAAATTAGCAAGTATTCGGGAATTCAACATTCAGGAGATTTGTGGTGTAGAGTGGAGAATTATCTCAAAGCCCGAAGCACCAAAGCTCCGGAGAGAACATGTTCAGGAGTTCACTGATTTGGTATTCGATAGTTTAGGGCATGGGTGGTGTTCAATGGAAAAAACCTATGAAGTCCAAAATTTTGAAGATTCAAATTGCGTATGTTCGAAAATTCAGCGTTCAGTTGTTTTGAAGTGTCATAGTGTGAAGTTTTCCGAATTCTCGAAGTCTCGGAGCGTCAGAGTGGCATAGCATGATGATGTCACCTAGAGTGACATGGACCTATTTGGAAGTTTGGCATTCATAATATTTTTTGTGTTATGATGATAATTTCTCTGAAGTCTCGAAGCATTGGAGTGACGTGGTATGCTGAGGTCACCTAGGGTGATGTGGACCCACTCTAAGCATGCCACATGTCATCTTGTTTCAATATTTTCACAGACCTTCTGGTCCAATTAGAACTTGACACATGTCATGTGTATATTGGGCCACATGTCATATCTATATTTTCAACATGTAGCAACCCCCTGGTGCATAATTGTTTATAATACTCTGGTAGTTTGGAGATTCGGCATTTGGGGGAAATGTTGTGTTGTTTTATGAAATCTTCCAAAGTTTGGAGTCTCAGAGCTCCTATAGACCATTGATCTCAGCGAGGAGCATGGACCATTGATTCTTGAAACCTTCGGGGTTTTTCCAGTTCGACGTTAAGAGGAATTGAAGATTTTTCTTGTAAGATCCTTTGAATCCCAAAGTTTTGAAGTCACGGAGCACCAAGGTGACGTGGCCTTCTCACGTCACCTAGGGTGATGTGAACCCACTTGATGCTTTCCACGTGTCATCATGTTTTATTCTTTTTAAAGACCTTATGTGACAATTGGAACTTGACACATGTCACTCATCGATTGGGCCATGTTTCATCTCTATATTTTTGACACATACCACCCCTGTTGCACAGTGCTAAAAAGACCCCGACATTTCTCCAGTTAGACATTTGAGAGTTTTCAGGTGAAAATTTGTAAAGACCTATGAAGTGAGAAGATCCAGAGAACATCTCTGGGAGTTCGCTAGTTTGGCATTCGAGAGAAATAAGGTGTTAATTTAGCAGATCTCCCGAAGCTCGAAGTTCCAAAGTACCGGAGCCCCGAAGCTATGAAGAAACATCATTTCAGGCGTTCGCCAATTTGGGATTCAGGGGGAAATAAAGTGTGATGAAGGCGAGACCTTCGAAGCCCGAAATTTTGGAGCCTCAAATTTTTGAAGCTCTGGAGAAGCATCTTTCAACTAAGCACTTGTTCATAGCCCATGGTCACCTAATATTTTGAAAAAAATAAAAAGGGGCTAGTGCCCAAATTTTTATTTTTAAAGACAGAAAAAGGGCTTAGAGAAGGATCCCACAGATATATGAATTGTACAGACCTACATATAATGGAAATTAGAGAAGCATGTAAACTTAAAAAGAGGATTCATCATGAGTCCAAGAGATATTCGACTATGAACAAGAAGAACTAATGTACATGGATTACATCATAGAAAAGACAATTTTTAAATACCCATAACTTTCTACTCAAGACTCAGAATTGAGCATGGAAGTAGGCATTGGAAAGGTCTTTAACAATAGAATATAACTAATTAGTCAAAAAATTGACATGGTTTTAGCATTGAGAGTCACCCTCAAATTATAGGAGGATAATCCCATCACCCATTAAAATGTTTGTGGAGGTAGGTTTATGAGTGGAGGTCAAATGGACAAAGATCAACATAAGAATGTTTAAACACAAAAAAAGGGCTGCAATGCATAAGAAAATTAGATTATCATTAACTTTAGTCAATGGTTTAATGTTAAATGTGAGAAGGAGGAATACTTGTTGAGGAAAGTGGACAAGTCTTCCATGAGCATCTGGCCTTCAAGCAACTTGGTGCAGAAAAACTCAGGCATGAGAGCACTCTTGAACTTAAGATTAAGATATTGAAATATATCGCAGAAGCATTATAATCAAACATCTATTAAAATGCAACTATAATATCTCATCTGGATCATCCATGCATGATCATTTCAACATAAGAGAAAATAGGACAGTGAAAGAAAATATTGAAACAGATCATAACAACATTATAATCAAGCCTCCATTACAATACAACTACAACAAATCATCTTTATCATCCATGCACGAGTGTTTCAGCACAAGAGAAAACAAGATGATGAAAGAAACTGAATTCTATTAATGAGAAAGTCTCAGGTCTCATACATAACTAGAGAACACCTCTGCTATCAAACTATTACAAATAGGGAGTTGTTCTCAACCATCGAATATAACATATTCTTCAGCGGATGTATTTATACCCAAACCATTGGAAAACCACTAGGATCATGAGTTTGTTGGATTACTGAGAGGGGGGGGGGGGTGAATCAGTAATAGAGAAATTTAGTCCCTTTTAACCATATAATCCAAGTTCTATATCAACGAAGCATTATTATCCAATAACTGCAAAGTAAATAAGCAATGAACAAATGAAAAATCATACACATACATAGTACACCAGTGTTTTACGTGGAAACCCAAATCGGGAGAAAACCATGGAATGCTTTTTCTTATATGTCTTGAAGAATTAAATTCATTGGAAGCACCAACTTCCTTTGTTTTCCAGCTACAACTGGAAGGAGGCTCCAATCTCCTAGTTTCTCAGGCTACAACCTGAGGGAAGCTCCAACTCCCCAAATCTCTGGCTACAACCAGAAGGACGCTACAACCCCCAATGTTCTCCGGCTACAACCACCTGTCCTTGCCCAATCCTGCCACCCTGAAGTAGAAGTAGAATGATGGAACTACTGTCACACTATCACTGTGAGATATACCGCTGTAAACCTGTACCAATAAATCTGAACCATGTATCAACCATGCATCAACCTGTACCATAAACAAGTGCATCAACCATGCACCAACCTGTAATCAACCTATACCATAAACAAGTGCATCAACCATGAACCAACCTGTAATCAACCTGTACCATAAACAAGTGCATCAACCATGCACCAACCTGTAATCAACATGTACCATAAACAAGTGCATCAACCATGCACAATCCTGTAATCAACTTGTACCATAAATAAGTGCATCCAAACATGTACCAAGTATGTACCAATCATGTGTCAACTACTCATCAACTATGACTCATCAATATGTACCAACATCATCAACTATACA
>ML805314.1:322939-342877 GCA_009831015.1 Picea engelmannii
CCTTCCTTAACTTTAACAGCAAGAGACTAGCATTTTCATCAAACTTTTCTTTAGTCTCACATGCCTAGTTTTGGATTAGTCAACAACCCTAACTTGAAGTAATCATAACTTTGAACTTGTAATGTATAAATATCTGAAACTGAAAAACAATTTTATTCAATGTTTTTTATGCAATTCCTCCAAGTGGCACTACATGGAACCTCTCAGAAAAGGATTTATAGCAAAAATAACATACCTTGCTGAATTTTGGCTTATTCTAGAGAGCGACCTTGTAGAGCGTGCCCCGCAAAAAATGTTTGATGAAATGATCTGAAACTGTTACACATAATACTACAAACTGTACCCTAACCAACACATTTTTTCTCACTAAATTTGGATCTATTATTAAGAAGTTATGACCTTTTTACCCGAAACACCTGATTTTGACTAGTTTCAGGACTGGCCAAAAACCCTATTTTCCACAGGGTGTAACTCCCAAAATACAAAGACCCACAAGATGAATTTTTAACCACATATACTTGGATATGTTTTCTCACTTGAATAGAAATTTAAAGATCTGAATCATTATAGAAAAAACGTTATAGCAAAAATGGTGAGATGACCTGAAAATAACATACCTTAGAAAGCACCATCAAAAGAATTTATCCTTCCTTGCATTTCGGCCTTCTTTTCTTCACTTTCCTCCGAATTCCGGCTTAGATATCATTTGTATACCTTAGACACCTATAGATATTCAATATTCTCAACTGTGATTCAAATGAGAGAGCCTTGCCTCTTATTTATACTCTCCAAGTGGCTTCCTTAAAAACATCTTCTAGGTCACTTGGCCCCACTTTCCTTATTTTAGGGTTGGGTCCACTTCTAATTTCTCCATTAAAATTATTATTGAAATAATTTATTTTGTATTCACTTTGAATTATAATACACTCATCACTTCACTTTATTATTTACCTTTTAAAATATCTTAAACCACTCTGATTACTTTGACCTTTTGGGGCTTCTAGATGACATATGAGGGTCCTCCAACTTCGTAAGGCCATAACTCTCAAACCGTGAGGATTTATGGGACGTTCTACATAACACTAAAAATGGCATGACATGTAATATCCATATAGAATAGTATGATCTGAAAATATATCATAACTCATACCATTACCCATCAAACAAACTTGGGTCCATTACCTAAACCTGAGTTCTCCAACTTCTCATGGCCATAACTCTCTAACCGTGAGGAATTATGTGACATTCCACATACCACCAGAAATGGCATGACAAGAACTATCCATCTAGGATATTTTCCCTGAAAAATTTACTTTCCTTCATCTCGTTATTCCACAATTAAGCATGGGTTCTCTTACTCCACAAAGCGTCTTCCCGTGAGGGCTTTCACCATAAGGGGACCACTTTGGAGTTCATCCATATTTGCTTCTTATCAACCATGATAAAACAATAATGAGTCATATTTACATCAAACACTATTGGGTCCATTACCCAAACCTTTGTGCTATGGGTCTTTCTTCAAGGGTTGACATCAATGACAACCAACCTTAATCAACAAAGTTGGACATCATGTCTAAGGATTTTCGATTTGTGCATCTTTGTGTCAAACTATGCATGTATCCTTTTGTTAGACACAAGCTCAGATCAGCATGGGCCTGCAGGAAAAACCATCTATACTGGTACCTTGGGCTGACAATTCTATCTCCACTGCTAGACCTTCCATGCCTTCTATCTATGGAGTGAGATGAGGTTTCAAATATTGGTCCTTTATCATTAATTGATTGCTCCTTAGGATCAAGACGAGGCTTTATGACTAGGGTGTGTCCACGTGATGCCATTGGATTTCGCACTGAATGAGCACCTGATTTTGGGGTCGTCGAAAGTGATTTGGACCCACACCTCTTTTGGTCCCAAAATTCACCACCTTCCGCCACCTAACTCTCCCACAATAGCATGCTACGGTGTTCAAATGAATCATGGTTGTTGATCTGAATGGATCTGGGATCTCCACTGTTGAAACATAAAATTTCTTGCTTCTTTTATATCAGCCCAAATGCACTACCTTTGGCATCTATGCTTCGTGCTCATGGTTGTCACCTATATCAACAAAGGGCTAGGATGACTTGTTGTGAGCTCAGGAAAACCACATGAATAGTACCTTGAACCCGAATGTTGATAAGTGTTTATCCTTCAAGAGAAACAAAAAAACAATTTGGCCATGACTCAGTCAAGAGAGACACCAAGTGAAACCAGGTCCTCAAACAAAAACAAAATCAACCTTACCAGTCATAAGGGAAAAATTCTAGGACTGGCATACAAAAAAGAGAGAGATTAGGCAATGGTGCAGACTTAGGTATTAACAACAATTACAAGAGACCCTTGGCAACTTCATGTGATAACATTGGCTCCACAAGGGATGGCATGCTCCTTGTGAGATTCCAGGAAAAAGAAGTTTATGTGCCTTAGCTTTTGGGTCATGGGGTCAATTATTAAAACATAAATAAAAGATAAAGTGGTATTTACAATGGATAGAAATCCAATCATGGCTTAAGAAAAATATTTTTTCAGAAAGTGCCCATCGATAGGGCCCCAAAAAACTTTAGAATCTTCCAAGTTCTACAATTTATAAGTGTTATTTGAAAATACCTCAAAAATATTGAAAGGACCAATCCATAAGGCTTCAAATTTACCATGTTTGGCTTTGTCTTGCTTGGGTGCACCCCATTTGAGAACTAGATCTCCCAACTGAAAATATTCCTTGCTTACCTTCTTTTCAAAGGCTTGTTTTATATTCTTTTGATGGTCCTAATCTTTATCAAGTAGTTTCTCCCTACCCTGTTGTACTTCTACCAGCTTTTGTATCCTCCTGACCATATCATCAGGTTCTCCTTGGTATTCCTAGAGGAATTTTTCCATAGGCAAGGAAAGTTGAGTAGGAAAGATAACCTCAACCCCATATACAAGTTGAAAATGGGAAACAACAAGTGACCTCTTTGTTGTAATCATGTCATCCCATAATGAAAATTTCATCTTTGAGTCCCATGCTTTCTTGTTGTCTTCTTACAATTTCTTGATGATCTTTACAAGGATCTTGTTAGAGGACTCTACCAAAACATTTCCTTGGGGGTAGTAAGGAGTAGAATGGATTGATGTAATCCCATACTATTCACAAAACTTGATCAATGGTTCAGATTTCAAGGAGGAAGCATTATTAGTAACAATATTGCTTGGACAACCAAATATGGACATGATATCTTCAAGGAAGCTAATGATTACCTTGTGGGAGGCACTCCTTGTAGGAATGGCTTCTATCCACTTGGTGAAATAATCAGTGGCAGTCAAAATCCACCTGTGTTGACCACATGAGTTTGGGTGGATTTCTCTAATGAATTCAATACCCCACTGTTGAAAAGGTCCAGAAACCACCATAGTTTTCAAAGGAAAATATTTGAGCTGCTACTTTCCAGAAAACTTTTGGCATTTGACACAAGCTCTAATATGTGAACATACATTAGTAAAAAGGCCAGGCCATAGATACCCATCTCTAAGGATCTTATAAGATGTGGTCCTCCAAAAATGATGCCCCCCACATAAGCTATCATGAAAATAAGTTATGGCCCTTTGGGCCTCCTGTGGATCTAGACATCTCAAAAGAACTCCAAGAGGATATGTCCAATACAAAACCTGATCAATGAGACAATATTTGATTTCTTTGAGTTTCAAATCTCTCATCTTGTTTTTTTCCAAACCATCAGGAAGCCACAACTTTTGCGGAAAATATATGATATCTCTATGCCAAGTGAATTCTACCAAATTGGGGCCGACATGAGAGCTTTTATCAACAAAATCAACTTCCTGATTTTCTGAGTTTATGTTCATGAAATTAACCCCCAAAGCTTTACAATTTGATTCAGCCAACAACCTAGCTAAACCTTTTCCTTTCACCAATTTAGTGGGCTTCATTTCAAGGTCAAATTCTAGAATTTTAGCAATACATTTGCTTCTCTTCCCATCTATGTCAAGATGGATCAATATCTCTTTCATTGAGGTTGAAGGGACATATGCAAAAAAAAATTAATGCAGAACATATATTTTGAAAGCCTTAAGGGCTTTGATCAAAGCATATTCCTACTTCTCCATGATATCATATCTCATTTATGCATCCCTCAATGCTTTGCTGAAAAGGGAAATAGGTTGATCTAACCCTCATGTAATTTTCTGTGTCAAATGAGGCAAAGGAAAATATTGTAAATTCCTTATAATAGTCAGGGATGATGAGAACAGGTGCTTCAGTCAAAGCCTTTTTGATCTAATAAAAATATTCTCGAGCCTCAGAAGTCCATTTCACCTCATTTTCCTTTCTAAGTATGGTTGTAATTTACTTCACTAATTCAAAAAAATTAGAGACGAACCTTCTTAGAAAATTTATTTTACCCAAGAAAGACTGAACCTATTTCTTAGATATAGGAAAACATAAGGTCTGGATAGCCTCTACTCTTCTTGGATCAATTATTACCCCTTCTACTGACACAATGTGCCCCAATAATTTACCTTCCTTCATAGAAAACAAAGATTTCCTAGGATTGAGAGAGAGACCAAACCTGTTGCACTTCAGGAAGACCTTCTTCAAATGATGACAATGCTCTTTGTTAGATTTTGAGAACATTGTAATTTCATCTAGATAGATGACTACACATTTGTCTTTCTCCCTAATAAAGGAAATTTCCATGGCTCGCTGGAAGGTTTCTAATGCATTCATCAATCCAAAGGGAATTTTAGCATACATGAATGTTCCCCAAGGAGTAGTGAAGGTTGTATTCTCTCTATATTAAGGTAGGAACAGGATTTGGTTGTAGCCAGAGAAGCCATCAATCATAGACATCCTAGATGAACCATTCACTACCTGCAAAATGTACTCCATCTTTGGCAAGGTGTAGTTATCTTTTTTGGAGCTCCTGTTCAAATTCCTGAAATCAACACATAACCTGATTTCCCCATTTTTCTTCCTTACAAGAACCAAGTTAGCCACCCATTTTGAATATCTCAAAGGAATGATGATCTAGGCATCCAACAACGTTTTCACTTATTTTTCCATAATAGGC
The DNA here is from genome assembly GCA_009831015.1 of Picea engelmannii. Classification (NCBI taxonomy): domain Eukaryota; kingdom Viridiplantae; phylum Streptophyta; class Pinopsida; order Pinales; family Pinaceae; genus Picea; species Picea engelmannii. Next base: position 328,042 of record ML805314.1, read on the forward strand.
AACAACATGGGATTTATTTGTCTGAGCTTCTTCCTAAAAGGCTTGGTCTCCTCTTTCAAAGGGATATTATGTTCAATGATGTTTGTGTCATATGTTCTCAAATATTCATATTTACAGGAAAACACATCAACAAACTCTTTCAAAATCTTGACATACTCAGCCCTTTGTTCCTTTGACAAACTGTTAGACAATTTAACATACTATGGGTCTTCTGTTGTTCCTAAATTGCATTCAATCACATGATCATTTTCAGTTGAGCCTTTAATCTTTACAGCCACATCATTCCTATCAAACAACCTATACAAAAGGACAAGTACTTTTGGAATATGGTTACTGTGTAACTGAGAAATATGATGGCCAACAATTTTATTCATAAAAATATCAGCATGGGGGCTTTCTTCAGTATCCTGAACTTGATCAATATGTAAAGCATAAAATTCATCCACAATCTCAATAAATCTTTTTATCTTGAGATCATCCTCAAAAACCTTCCAATGTATGACATTTTCAGGAATAGAGGGTCTATACTTTACTTCCACATCATACCCTAGTTTGGGGGGCAAAGGAACCCTAAAATTACTTGTTGAGACAAACAAGGAATCTTCAAAAGTGTTCTCCTCTCTTGGAACAAATGAGATATTAAAATCTAAGAAGAAACTATAGAAAATATCCTAGACTTCATTTATGTAGGTCCTTAACCTGGGGTGTTTAGCTTGATACATATTTTTGACTTGATGAACAATCAAATCAGCATCTCCAAACACTACTAGCTCTTCAATCTTCATCTCTTTAGAATCCCTCAAACCTAAAACAAGAGCCTCATATTCTTCCACATTGTTTTTTGTTTCAAATTCAATCTTGTAATATAGAGATATGGTCTCTTGGGTAGGGGAAATAAAGACTACCCCAACACCAACACTCTCCCTAGAAGAGGCTCCATCAAAAAACATCTTCCAAACATGGGTATTAGGAGGAGGATCTTCACAAGAGGTAATGGTCTGCTTTTTTATTTCAATGGGTGTTTGAGGAGCATCAATGAGTTGTAACAAACTGGTTCCTAAGTCAATATTAACTGCAAAAATGGGGTGGTTGGTAGGATTTTCTTCATCACTGATAATGTAATCAAGTTGTACTTCCCTATAACACCTTCTATGTTTCCCCCCAAACACAGGAATTGTGATATATGAAATATCCATCTGCAAAGTTCCCCCTAGTATTTTGATCCAAGATCTAGACAAGAGCATCCCAAACTTGGGGGGGACATCAGCCACCACAATATCCATGAACACACTTTTCATTGGCAATTGGAACAAGGAAACAACCAGGTCTTTAATAAATCCAAGACACTTCATCTTCCTGGAATCAAATGAGTATAGGTTATGGTAGGTTTTTGTAACCTCCAACCCAAGTTCATCCATGACAGTCTTAGGCATGATATTATGAGACTCCCCTGAATCCATCAAACGACTGTGAAGCACTTTATCATGAATGTTCAATGATGTATAGAAAGGAGGGGAAGATTCATCCCTATCCTCTACCAAAGGTCCTAGTATGAAAGCTAGTTTTTCATATTGGAGGTTGATTGAATCTGTGGGATACGATGAAGTTTCAGGATGTAGCATTTTGTAAAGGTACCTTTTGAAATCCTCATTCTTAGCTAGCTCTGAAAAAGGTACAAGGATTTTAATCTTTTGAATCTCATTCTCAAATCTAAAAGAGGAGGGAGGATTCATAATATCCTTAACTTTTGGGGTAGGTATCTTAACCACTACTTTAGGGTTTTGTACCTCTTTTTCTTTGTTGCTATATGCCACACCCTTAGCAGGATTCTTTGTTCTAGTAGGTTGATCAGAAATGGCAGGCTTCCCCTCTTTCTTATTTGACCTTAGATTGTATCTATTTGGATTGCCACTAGTCCTTTCCCCTTTGCTCAACTCATTTAGTTGTCTATCCATTAGACACTCTTCATATGCAGATTGTGTTAAATGAGGACATGAAGAGGTGTCACCAAGACAATGTATTTCAGGATCAACATCTTCTTCCTCTCCTTCTTCATTAGTAACCAGGTTATTTTTGAGAGGGGCTTGGATTTTTTTATCATCCCTATCCCTATTTATTTGATCTCTTTGGATGATCAGAGGGGAATTATTGGGTCTTCTAAAATTACCCCTATTATTAGTATTTTGGGGTTCATATAGCTCTTCTTTCCTTCAAATTTCAATTTCTCCATTTCTGCAGAAAGTGATTTTACTAGTTTTGTCAATTCATCCACTTGAGGGTGGGAAGCAGAGGAATAAGAGTTTTAAGCTTCATACCCACCTTTTCTTTTGTCTCTATCATATTTTCTCCTAATTTTGTCAGCTTCCAATATATTAGACTCTACATCAAGGGTTGCATCTTGCATATGAGATAAAGAGGTAGTTCTTCTTTCTCTCAACGGGAGGCAAAACTCAGGGTCAAAAGCATTGGAATAAGTAATCTTGGTAGAGGTTTGTGTAGGATTTATTTCAATGGGAATCTTATTGTATATCTTATTAAATATTTTTTAGAAGTTTGAAACAAATTCCCCCTCTTTCCTCTTAAGTGACCCAAATTCTGTAATATAATAAAGAAAATATTTTTTATCCCCCCAATGCCTCAAGAATGAATCATATAGAGCTTCAATCCCAACAATAGATCCAAGATTTAAGCCCCTAAACCATTTCCTAGGCTCACCATCAAGGCTCTGTACAAAAACTCTGATCCACACATATTTATTTTCAATGTTAAGATTATTTGCATAACTATAAAAAGTTGAAAGTTGTTATTTTGTAGTTATGTCTTCCTCCCTTGTGAACTTGGCCATGTACTTAAGGTAGTATTCAACTAGGAGAGCGTTAATAGGATGAGGTAAAACAATAAGGGAATATCTAGCAGCCACCATGGCATCCATCATGTTTCTAGGAAGATTAGCACCTGCCATTGGTATGTGAATTGTAGGAGAACCAGGGGGAGATGGAGTTTGGACAAGTAGGACTGCAACTGTGTTTCTATGGGAAAGGGGAAGTGGTTGATTCTTGGAGGAGAATGGTATAAGTTTCAAGGGAAAAGAAGGTTCCCCCTCTTTAGTTACAACAAATTTGATAGGAGGAGGAGTAGAAAAATCCAAAGTGGGACAATATTCTAAGCTCCTTGGTCTAAACGGATTTACAGTATTAGGCAAAATAGGGGTTTCAAAAATTTATTCTTCCAAATGAGGACTAAAAAGGGAGAATTCAACAACTAATTTTTCAAAATCTAAACTTCTGGAAACTCCAGCAGATGGTATAAAAGAAGAATTGGATACAACTACTCGAGTTTTAAAATAAGGGTCATGTAAATTACTAGAATCACCTAGTATAGCAGATGAAAGTCCTTCTTGAGAGGTATTTCCTTTATTTATAATCTTCTATGGGTTAGCTTCAGGTGTTTTCAGAGGTTTCTATGGAGTTGACCTCATGTGTCTACCTTTATGAGCCACAACTAAAATAATGGAGTCACCATGTGCAATATGCAATATTCAAGGTACCGATTTTTTATGCAACTTCAAAATCATAATTTATTTGTAGTTCAATCACAGAGAAATGTCTTCAATTCATTCCCCAGAAATGACGCAAAGAATGTTAGAGCTGAGAGTCACCATCATATTGCAGGAGGATAAGCCTAGCCCCCATCAAAATGTTTGTGAAGGTAGGTTTATGAGTGGAGGTCAAATGGACAAAGCTCAGCATAAGAATGTTTAAACACAGAAAACTGGGCTAGAAATGCATAAGAAAATGAGGTTTTCATTAACTTCAACCAGTGGTTTAAGGTTAAAGGTGAGAAGGAGGAAGACTTGGTGAGGAAAGTGGACAAGTTTTCCATGAGCATCTAGCCTTCAAGCAACTTGGTGCAGAAAATATCTGGCACAAGAGAACTCTTGAACTTAAGTTTAAGATACTGAAATATATCGCAACAACATTATAATCAAACCTCCATTACAATAAAACTAAAATATCTCATCTAGATCATCCATGCATGAGAATTTCATCATAAGGGGAAACAGGGCAGTGAAAGAAAATACTAAAATAGATCATAGCAGCATTATAATCAACCCTCCATTACAATACAAATACAAGATCTCATCTGGATCATCCATGCATGAGTGTTTCAACACAAGAGAAAACAAGATGATGAAAGAAACTAACTTCTATTAATGAGAAAGTCTCAGGTCTCATACATAACCAAAGAACAACTCTACTATCAAACTATTACAGATAGGGAGCTCTTCTCAACCATTGAACATAACATACTCTTCAACTGATGTATTTATACCCAAAATAGTGGACAACCTATAGGAGCGCGAGCTAGCCATCATGTCCAAGGCTTTTCCATTTGTGCATATTTTTGTCAGATTGTGTGTGTATTCATCTATCATACGCAAGCTCATATCAGCATGGGCCTGTAGGAAAAACTGTCTATCTTGGTACCTCGGGCTGACAGTTCTATCTCCACAGCTAGACCCTCCATGCCTTATATTTATGGAGTGAGTCGAGGTTTCAACTACCAGTCCTTGCTCATTAATCGATTTCTCCTCGGGATTGGGACGAGACTTGAAGACTAGGGGAGACCACTTGTTTCCATTTGATTTGGCGCTGAATGATCACATGATTTTGAGGTCGTCGAAAGAGGTTTGGATCCACATTTCTTTTGGGCTCGAAACTCGCCACCTTCTTCCACGTAACTCTCCCGCAATACCATGGTTTATATTTCGTCATGCTCAAGGATTTCAACACCCGAGCATGTTGTGGCGTCGAAATGAAGTGTGGTCGTTGATATGAATGGCCCTACGATCTCCGTCGTTGAAACATGAACTTGCTCGCTACTTGTATTTCATCCTAAAAGGACTTCCTTTGGCCACTACGCTTCGTGCTCATGGATGTCACTTGTATCAGCAAAGGGCTTGGACGACTTGCTGTGAGCTCAAGCAAACCAGATGAACAATACCTTGATCCTGAATTTTGATAAGTGTTTATCCTTCAAGAGAAACAAAAATAATTTGGGTCGAGACTCAGTCAAGCGAGATACCAAGGGAAACCAGGTCCTTAAACAAAAAGGAAATCGACCTTAATAGTCAGAAGGGAAAATTTATAGGATTGGCATACGGAAAAGAGAGAGATGAGGGAATGCTGTAGAATTAGGCATTAACAACAATTACAGGCGACCCTTAACAACTTCATGTGATAACACATGGGAAGGAAATTTTCAGGAAAATCAGAAGAAATAATTTTGATGCATTATGGAACCTAGAATGATTGAGACAGCGGAGGACATGGGCAGAAGTGTACCTAGGATATATGCAGCCTTGGAAAACAAGAAAGATGAGTTTCAGTCACATATGATTGAAGTGGAAGAAAGCATGGAAAATCTTGGTTGGTCCAGTTGACTACAAGAAATCCACTCATGTTAATCAGGGTGCTCAATGGAATTTGGATATAAGAGTATCTCATGTAGTGAATGATGTAGTGAGAGTACATTCACTCTAAAGGATTCCAATGTACAAATAAGGCAGTAGAGTGTGGTCATATCTACTCTAAAATATCTATAGGTTAAAATGATCTTTTTATGATAAGAGAAATAGGGAGTATATTTGGAGCTAAGATGTAACATCTCTAAGGATCAGTCCTACGGTTTGGAGATAGCACCTCCATTATTTCTATCAAAGTGCATAGTGGAAGCATGGTATGAAGGACATCAATATGGAATAATAGAAGTTGATTGTGCAAGTCAAGTTGGAACCATATGGGTCAAGACAGGAGGAAGTAATGGTTCATTAAGAAAATACAAGTGTTGATATGATCAGTCAAGGAAAGGCTAAACCATTTTGTGTCAATAAATAAATTAGTTTTAAATATCCAAGGTTAATCCAAGAGCATGACTGGAAATGTAATTTGGTCATGTAGGAGTTGGATCAGAGGGATCCAAGTAATAGTGGAATGTTGAAAATCAATATCAACATAATATATGGGTATAAGTGTTCAAAGTAGATAAGAAATATTCTAGCATGGATATCTCAAGTCAAGAATAACTTCAAAAAGAAATGAATTTCTGAAGAGGAATCAATAAGGAACCATAAAGAAGAAAATGGTTCTACGCTTGGTATATAATGTAAATGAGATGGTAGTTGACAAGAATCCATCTTAAGTGACATAGATCCATGAGTGAAATTCCCAAAGGTTGGAAGTATCACTAGAAATTATGATGATAAATTAAAAGCAGTGTTAATTACTTCCAATTAATTATATGCAGTTCGCAAGGAAGGAATATGTGCATCTGTATAGTATGCTAGAGATTGGCTATGCAAGTCAAGTGTGAGGATAGTTGGCTAAGGAAAGAGAAGAGAATGGTGCAAGAGACCTCAAGTGCTAAAGTATTCAGTCAGAAAAGGGTTGAAGTAGTTCATTCCCAAAAAGTAAATGGATGTTGAAGATCCAAAACTCTATAAGACAACATGATTCGATTTATAATTTGTCCAAGTGTGAGTTGGGTTAGGTGGATCCAGGATATAAATGAATAGGGAAGGTTAATATCAGCTTAGTATTTGGCTGGAAATGGAAGCGTAGCCAAGAGTGATTTGGCTATAAATTGGTCAGGGAAGAAATAATCATGTACATTGATTATAGTGAGAGCACAAGAAGATTCAGGAATCCGGGAAGAATTGATGACTTATAGGATCATCAAGGAAAAGTGGTACAAGGAGAAATAAGTTGTTGCAATTATTGTAGCAGAAATTATGTTATGTCTTGTTGGAAAGACATACAAATAAAGAGAGAATTCATTCATGTTGCATGTGTTGCTACTGATGTTGTTGCATATGGAAGGATGCAACATAAAGTTGAAGTGTTGATTATAAGGTTGATAAAGGAGGCATGCGAGCATCTATTATTAGAAGCTAACCAGGTAGCATGAAATTTATTTAATGACAACCATGCACGTAAGTATTTTATAAAATTATTTTGCATAATTGATGAAGGGAATTTAGGTAAGAATTTCCTCAGCCAGATTTATTTATAAAAAACACATTATTGTATTATTTGAATGCATAATTCGAAATAAGATGCCACTAGGTGTGGTAAAGGATGGAGGCCTGTAATAACTATCAAATTTTCTTAGATTTTGAATGCACACACTGACATAGTAGCGTGTCATGTTAATTTGGTTATGAGGTAATAACCAAAGAAATAAAGGGTATGAACCTGTTGTAGGAATGGATGCCAGAAAAGATAGTCATGTATGATACCATGACATGGTTGGTTAGGGAAAGATATGGTTATGGAAAGCATATGTACCACATTATATCCAATGAACTTCCTACCTTTAAATAATACTTGGATTGCAACCTTTTTTCTAGCACTAATGAACACCATAAAATTATATTATTGGTGTAGTGTTCGGGTCGAAAAGGAAGGCATCCAAATAATTGAGAAGACAATAGGAAGTGTATGGAGAATGTGTCAAGGCATTGGCTAAACTTCCAATCTACCAATGGTGACATGCATGAATTAGAGATAGAGCATCATAAAAATCAATGCAAAAGTGCATTGAATAGATATGCATTGAGATTTGCACCCATGCATAGTAAAGTAGTAGAGTTTCACTTATGCATGATAGAATTGTCATGCTTGAATGCATTTTTTGTGAATGCATAAATATATGTTATGTAATGGAACTAATTATACTAACAGTTGAAATGTTACAAAATCATGGATTTGAGAACGTTTCAAGAACTGTTAGGACATTGCAATAGGAAAGTTGCAAGTCAATTGGTCACATGAGCATTGACTACAGGAAATTTTTTGTTCAGAGAATAGAGTAATGAACTTATTGATATTAATGGTGAACATGCATATGCATAGAATGATAATTCGTTATATTTAAAAAATGGTTTGGCAGTTTTGATTGAATTGTTAGTTGTAGACAATTCTAAGATCACTTTCTAAGGTTTTGGTATTTTTATAGCCCTAAAATGCCCTATTCCTGCATACATGCCATTGGCCCTCTTACTTGCATAATTTGCCAAATCATTGCAGAGAATATCTACTTAAAAAACCATTTTTTAGAGCATGTATGTGCCCTACACCACTAAATCTCGCGTACATACGCTTGTTTCATGCTAGAAAAACCACATACATACACTTGTTTCACACTAAACAACCCGCATATGATTGAAAATTTTGCAAAAATTAAAAAAGTTGTAAGGAATTTGTTGAAATTCATGGGCCATTGGAGGTTTCCAAACCAATTCACCTGCTATAGCCTGTCACCCAACCAAATAGCCATCCTTTTGTCATATAAAAGGAGTTTTTGGGGTCTCATTTCACATCCAAGCATAGGAACAATGAAACTCTGCCCATTTTCACTTCTCTTCCTTACCCAAGATTTTGCTACCTTTTGTGAGGTATTGCCTCAACATTCCTTCTTCAACCCCTTCTTATTCCATTCAATCCATTCCCTTCCCTTGAGGTGATAAAAAGATTGAGAGAAGATGCATATTGAAGGTGCACTTGGAGAATTGTAAAGAGGAGCCCGGACCAGGTTCGTGGAATGGTGTCCAACGCGGATTGTAAGTTTTAATCTTTGTTTGATGAATAAAAGAATCTCTTTTCTCTGTCTCAAATGATGGCGTTTTGTGTATTTTCTTTTATTTATACATAGCATTTGATATCTAACCCTAAATCATGAATATAAATAGCATGCTTGTAGTCCTTTTTTTCCTAGTTTTGGATGCAGGTCATCCTTGGGAGGAGACTTGTAGTCTTTGGAACTACAAATCTTAAGGAGATCATCACCATACTTGGGATAATAGGTATAGTTACCGGTCTTCTCTCTTATTGATTTATTTTCATTTGTTTTGTTATGTTTGGGGTAGAGTAGAAACTAGATTGACTTTTAGACAATCATTCACTCTGTCTATATCTTAAACCTTGGTATAGTTAAAGGGGGGATTTTCTCGCTAGAAGAACTGGAGACCATACTGGGGATCTCTCTAGGGTTTTTTAGGGGGTTTTTAGGTTGATTTATTGGTTTTTTGTTTTCCTTTCGAGTTTCAGTCAGTTTTACTGAGTCTGTCAAGGGGTTCTGATCACCTCCAAGGTGCATACCATCTTTCCCTTCCCTATAAGTATGCTTTGTATTTTTATTTTTGAAAAGACTTAGAGGTGTACGCACCCTATTTTAGGTCAGCCCGCATACATATGCGCTCTGCACAGTAAACATCTTGCATACATACACAGGCTTCTGATGCAACAACCTGCATCTCTGTTTCATGAAAGTATTTTTAATAAAGAGGGAGTTTGCCTCTTCCTTGATATAATTTCACACTTCTTGAGGATTTCTTGAATCATCCAGAGTCTCTGTCTGTGGGCATAGCTTGGGTATATGTTCCAGTTTACTTGTTTCATTAATATTCTTGTTTTTTCCCTAAAAGGTTTTGAGCAAGCTGCCAAGTCTTAGATCTTCCTTTTGGTTTCTTGGTTGAATCCTTGTGATCCGAAGTGGGGGTCTTTACTGGTATTGTTTTCAGTTTTCTCTTTATCCTTTTTTACTTGCTTGGAAAAAAAAAAGGTTTACGTTAGTTTTTTCTCTCTAAAGCGGTTAAAAAAAAAGATAATTTATTTTCTTGCATTTAGTTTGGTAAAGTAGTTAACGTTGTTATTTGCAAAAGGAAAAAGAGTCTTTACTTCCAAGTTATTTTTGATTTCCCAAAACATAAGTAGTTTGTATTCAAGCAAAAGAAATCTTTTAGGATTTCTTCATTTATAAGATCTTGAAATATCAGTTAGAAATGTTGAATTTGCAAAGAGTTGGTTACAAGCTTTGTTTTTAATTTCGAAGTAATTTTTCTTTCAAGTGCTTTAAAAATTTTCCTCCTTATTCGTCTTTTTATAACACCATTAGTTTCACTACCATACATTTTTAGTAAATCAAGCCTTAAAAATAACACCTAATCTAAAATACATTAGAATTTTTTGTTTGTAGGGTTCTAGTTCCTTGAATTAGGTGTGAAGAGGAAAGTCTTCAAGGCCACTTTAAATCAAACATTGGAGTCTAAGTTAGGGATTTATTTAATTCCAATATCATAAGAGTTATTTAGGACCCCCCTCTAACAAAGGGGATAAACATGAGGTTGCCTGAGGAAAGGAAGAGGAGATAACCCCTCCAAAGATGGAATGAACATAGTGGGGATTGTATATTGAGGGTCTTTCTCATGAACAATACCAACTTCATTTTCCTACGGAGATTTGTGGAACTCGAATCTGTTCGAGATCCTTAGTTTTCTTACAAACCATTTTATTTTGATACCATTGAAGGGATTCAGACTTGTTATCCTACTCATTATGATCTACCCGATTATCGACTGTACCCACCTGGTAACTAAATTCCAGATAGAAACCTAGTTACCCATATTTTATGGACTTACACAGGTAACTGCGGGGGTATACCGTGGTACCTAGGATAGACATCAGATCATGCTTCGTAGAGTATACCTGGAGGGTGCTTTCGTGTTCGAGTTTCACTTGCGCCGGTTAGTTGCTCTAGTGTCGATTGGCGTAACTATCCTTCCTACTATATAGTTGACTACTTGATTTATCTTTAGGAAAATGTTTAGTGTGTTCTCTGTGTTCTATGCTAGTCAAGCCTTATTGTGTCGTTTTATCATTTCACAAAGTATAAGATCAACAACTCCGCCGATCGTGAAGGATTTAGGGTCTATCGTCGGTTACTTTGGATTCACCTCTGCCATCATTGAGGCGAAGACTTGATCAATAAGGGTAATTCGAAGCAACTGGGCCACAAAAAACTATTCTTGAGCCTGCTCCACGGGGAGACTTTCTGATTCCAGAGGAACCTACCATTTATGAACTTGAGGCATAGGCTCTCATGCCAGCTAACCCTCTGATTATTGACTTGTTGGTGTCGATCTTGATTCAGATTGTCCCTCCAGAGGTGACATCTCCTGAGTGCTAGCTATTCCTATGAGAGACAATGGAAGCGAATGTTGCTACTTCATCCGGGAGTCCTCATACTCTCATTACGACGACTACTTTATGGAGCATCCTACCTCCTATCCCACCTTCTCCAGTCAAGACCAAAGTGGTATTGACTCCCTCAACTTCAGGAAGCAGTCTAATAATGTTATCATCTTCGACCACTATTCCATTTACGCAGAGTGTGATGTGCCCTCCCTTCTCATATGGGATGCCCGACTTTTATACAAACTCGATCCTTACTTATTCTACCTTACATACCATGGGTCTGGGGGTTAGGAGCTCAAACACTCTCATTCAAGGGTCAATTGGGGGAACTTATGTCCCTTTTAATTCTATCTCTTATGGTGGGGTTTATATACCTCATATGTCACCATGGTGCTTTTCAACGGCCAATCGAGACAAACACTAATTATAGCTTGTTTGGTGGAGTAAATTTAGGACCTTTGTCTTATACAACACCGGTGGGATCTATTTCGTTCTCTTTGTTCGTTGCATTTGGGAACAATGATTTTTATTCGGTTGTATTCCTGGCTGGGGGAAACCCTAGTTTTTGTCAACCGAACCCGATGCAAGGTACTATTCCTTCACAGGGAGCGGAAACTAGAGTTTTATCCACACAAGGTCTTTGGAATCCTTGGTATGGCCCAGTTCCCTCACAAGGGATTTTAGTTGGGGGAAACCCCTTCCATACTCGATGGAACCCTGGGCAGGGCTCCGTACCCATGCCTATCGGATCGGCTAGGGGCATCCCCTTCCAGGGTCCTTGGAACACAATGTATGGAGCAATCCCCACACAATCTATATCATCCAATTTCAGGAGTCAGCCGATGATACTCCAACAAACACAATTACCCTATGCTATTCAAGGCCACGGTTTCTACCCAAAGCCTGGCCAACAGTCCAACTTTTGTTGTTTTTAAGTTTCTGTGGTGAGGAGTTTATCATGTGTTGTTCGGATAATCCACAGTTGGTGTCATTTCGTCGTCGAAGTTTCAAATCCGAATCAAGATTCATCATCAGGAGTAATCGTCGAGTTAGAGCTAGCTGATCGTCGTCAATTAATACTATAAATGCAGGACAATTAAAAGTTATTTAATTGAGTCGACTGTCTTAATTTTGGAATATAATTTAATAAATGAGACTTAATATTAATTAATGAGACTTAAATCTGGGGTTTTGCAAATAATAGTTAGTGTGTATAAGTATAAAAACTAGGTTATACGAGGCTTTACATTATTTGTTTAGGGTTTTAAGGACCCTCTTTTCCTGTAAATAGTTCACAATCAAAACTACCATTTATGGCAATGCTACATCTGCCAGAATTCTCGAGATTACTGAACGACCCAATTTGTCACGATTTGAGTTGGCCACCCATGTCGACTAAGTTGCCTCCAAACATTCTGAAATTTGAGAGCAATCCTGGAAAATATCCAGGTGATCATGTGACTACTTTTCATTTATGGCGCACGTCAAAATCGTTGAAGGATTATTTTGTCCAGTTGTGCCTTTTTCAACGCACTCTTACAGAGGGTGTTGTGAAGTGGTTTATTGAGCTTGATTGCTCAAGGTAATCTTACTTCAACGACTTGGCAATGGTCTTCTTGAACCATTTATAGTTACCTGTGAGATATGATATCGACACCAACTTGTTAGCCAACTTTGAGCAAACCAAGGCTGACCACATATCTGATCATATCCGAGAGTGGAGGCATAGAAATACCTTAATTAAGGTGAATTTCCCTCATGATTTCTTTCTTGAGTGGTTCTTGAAGTCTTTCGTTCCCTACGTATCCAAGGACGTAGCAATTTCAGGAGTGTTTTTAGAAGAGGAGGATATTACGAGAGCCCAACAACTTGAACTGATCTACTCTCGTTATGGCATTCTCTATGAGATCTTTCCAGATGCACCATGGTCTACTCTCTATAAGGCCAAGAAAAAGTTTGGACCCCATGTCGACGGTATTGTGGGATCAACACAAAGAAAGTCCAAGGAAATGTTGTCGAATCAATTGCAACAATTGTCGATACAACAGATTGTGGCCATCCATAATCCGAGTTCATTTGTTCCCCCTACCCAGACATCGGATGTACACAATGTGCAGTCGACGAATCCCAAAGCCAACTAGAAACCTGAGGGAAATAAGAAGAAACAAAATAAGAAGGGTAAAGAGGATAAAAAGGCTATAAATAATTTGGCGGGGGAAAAATGGAGAAGAAGAAGTCCAAGTATTTGTGTAATCGCTACACGAAATACCAGCTGAATCATCTATTCCCTCGGCTTACATAAGCTCAGAATCTATTAGCGCAGAAACAACCTATTGTGCTGACGAACCCTTTTCCACAAGATAAAAACATGGATCGGGCTTCAACATCCACGAGCACGACATGGGGTAGTTATGGACCCCCCCAGGCCTACCAATAATAACCCGACCACATATATTTACATGATGAATGTTGAAGCTCATTTAGTGACCAGGGCCCAACTACAAAATGTCAGAATCTGCTGAGAAGGGAAAGGAAGACACTAACCCATGAAATCCTCTTCAACTTGAGAAGGCAGTGGGAGAAATGATGACTTGCATCCCAAATGTTTTGTTTAAGAGGGATTCTCATAATCCAAACATGAGGGCCACCCAAAACTACTACGTTGTAGAATATTTGGCACAAACCCCCTATGCAATGTCTACTTTGGAAGTCCTCAAGAGTTTCCCCTCGCATAGAAAATATTTGTTGTTTTCCTTGGGAGCGGCAGAAACATGTAACCCAAGAGTGGTCATTTTCGATCCAACCGACTTAAAACCCCATCTTCCTCACCACATTTCCTTTCAGATAGTAGTCTCTTACACCATGAAATATTTTATGCGGAACATTTTTTGTATGGTGGTGGATGAGGGTGCCTCGACTTGTATGATGTCATTGGCATGTTGGAAGGCCATTGGCCAATATGAGTTGTCTCTGTCACCTACATTACTTACAGTGCTTGATGCTCGGTCTTTTAGACCACACAAAATTATTCCTTCCTTCCCCGTGTAGGAGGTAAAACTGTGTGTGTCAAAGTTGAAGTGGTCGATGTGCCTCTCGACTACAACATGTTGTTAAGAATAAGTTGGACTTATTCTATGCATGCAGTGGTTTCTATGGTTTTTTGGGTCTTGTGTTTTCCACACGAGGGTCAGATTGTGACCATTGACCAGTTATTTTTCTCTCATCCTGATCCTTCATCGATGGAATCCATGGTCTTGATGATTGATAATACGCATCCTGGCACTGCCAAATTAGGTTTTGGTTTGTTTCCATCATTGATGGGAAATTTTGATTACCCGATGCCTTCTAGGGATGTAAGGATTATATCGTTTGTTCCCAACCAGTCGAGGGCTACACTTTTACAAGTATCATCATTTCGAATGAGCTACTTTAACAATTCATGGAATTTACCTTCTCCATCGACCTCAATGAAAGGGATACGGAATTGTGGCATGGTCATGCCCTTATCCACATCTAACATTGCATACAACATTGTCCAACAAAATTCAGCCAACCCTGATTAGGCTCCCCCACAAGAGTTATATCTAGTTCTCAAGCCTACCTGGGCTCAAGATTCTCCTACCACTCAAGATCCTTTCGACTTGGTATTTCCCTTTGAAGAGGTGATTCTAGAGGCAATGAATGGTCTCGATAGACCTTGGGATGATCTACATCATAGATCTTACTTCCTTCCTGAGTTAAGGAGAGTAGAGGTAGGAGAACTTTTTTTTACCGTGAATGGAGATAATCCTTGTCCTATCAAT
>ML805315.1:0-12582 GCA_009831015.1 Picea engelmannii
CCTCTTCAAGGGGGCAATATCCTAATGAGAAAAGATCTAATAATATTCTTCAACCATGTCTCATTACATTGCTCTTATTTCCTTATATAATACTACTTAGTACCTCCTAAGAACATTCTAGAGGAGGAACCTTTTAGTAGGTAGGACCTGCTAGTAAGCCATCTTATATTTATTGTGTTCACACTAGGCCTTATTTACCAAAAGTGGACTCCATATATAACAATACATAACAATCTATCTACTATTATTCCCCTTGGGTACCTCCCTAGGTACCCCATATTATCCCCCTAACTACACTACATTCCACCCTCCTTAGAAAAGTGTTGTCCTCAACGCTTATTATGAGGAAGTACAACCATATACCAGGGTCCTAGTGGACCATAATATTGAAGTAGGCTAGAGAAATGAGGTCGCATGTACAAGTGTTAGCCACCATGTTGAAGTAGTTCAAGCTCCACTGTAAACATGGGTCCCATGTCCAAGTGCTCATGTTGACTCCCCATTGAAGATACCTGAACTCAATAATCAACTAAAAATGGTGCTCCAAATGTTTACACCTAGTCATGTGGATCCAAATATGTAGATCCATCCATATCCAAAAAAATCATCTGCATAACACACTAGTACTAGAGAATACTGAAAAATAGTATTTAGAGAAGGTTCTTAATTTCTCCCCTGGATGGGGTGACACGTAGCCCAGGGGAAGCCATGCAGCCCCCTCACAGAACTTGCCATAAATATGGTTGACCGCCACCCCAATGCCTATTCTTGGATGGAGGATGGCCATAAACGCTCATAGAGGGAGAGAGGACAGCTCCCCCGTGCAGAATTAATGGTGGCCTCAACGATTAATTGCAGGAGGGTGACGTTGGGTACAGGAGATAGCAGAGCGGTCATATCCTCCCCTCAGTTAATTATCCAGCTCGGTCATGGCATTCACCACTTCGCCTTAGTGCTTTATCTCCTCGCTCTGCTTGGGAATTTGGTTTTGGTCCAATCGGTTCTCTCTGGCCCCATTCGTAGATTTCTTTGACCTCCAGGCTCCACCATGCCAAGAGAGAGAGAGAGAGAGAGAGAGAGAGGAAAACTCAGGCAAGGTCATGCCTGGTATGGTCACGTTGCAAGGAGGAGACGCCTTGACAATTTGAAGAGGGATCTATCCATAGCCCAGAATCAGCTAACCGCGTGGCCACATACGCCTCCAATGGCCTTCGTGGAGGAGGAATTCCTGGAGGAACCAATTCAGGTTCCACCATAGTCCCTCCTCTACACAGTCCTAGATACCCATGACAGCCCCAACACCAACGTTATTGCTACAGATACAACAACGGCCATGGATGGCGCCACATGCATTGTTCAGGAGGAACTCCCCACGACGGATTTTTGGGCTGAGCCTCCACCACTGAACCATGTTGTGGATTGTGACTAGAATCCACCCAGCCTCTTCAACCTGGAGCAGTTGGAGATTATTTTCTAAATTAGAGGCTATATGATGGAGAAACTCCATTGGCACACCCTCATCAGTAGCTGCATTGACATGTTGTTCGACGCCTTCTTGAACGTGCCAGCCAAGCAGAGGTGCTCGACCTCGTGCAGCCCTACGTGCTCAAAATCTACAATGGAACCCTTCACACTGGCTCTCCAAATGGCAGGTTTTACTATTCTCATAGCCCATCTAATGTTTAATTCTGCGTAGTTCTCTGATCCTCACCTGCACGGTGATGGATTTCTCTTCTTGTCAACCTAGTCTGGTACTATGTTCAGTTTTTTGCCTACTTTTAATTTTCATATTTTGTTAGTATGTCTCGTATGCCTAGACAAATTTGTCAGCATTACTAGCCGCCACCTGCTTTGGTTTCCAACAAAATGGCAGAGCAAGTGGCAGTTGCTCTTTTTGGCCAAAAGAACAATTCGTTGCCACCTGTTTTGGTTTCCACTAGTTTGGCGGAACAGGTGGCATGCCGATGACATATATCAGTTTTGTACAACACAACAGTGCATTAATAAGGAAATACCTCACTCTCCATAATGTGCTCTACATAAGGTGGATTAAAGTCATGAAATAAAAAATGAAAATAGTTAGCATCCCAAAAATAGCAATTGTTCATATACCAATCATCACAATCAACCTCTAAATCATACCAAGCATAGCTTTCTTGATTATATTATTCTATGATGTAACGATATATGGTACTCATAATATATCTCTCGTGCCTTTTAGCAATGGTCTCTTGAATATTTCGAATATTTTATTTTATGCCCATGAGGGTTTCATTATCTCGAAGAGCATTGTTTAGGCCCATGAGGGTTTCATTATCTTGAAGAGCGTTGTTTAGGCCCATGAGGATTTGAGACAGAAATTTTCCAGAAGTTGCAGCGCACGACATATCCATTGGAAGCACAACATATAATATACCAAAATAAATCTATGAAATCCCCTATCCAATGGTACTTATTTTGCAGCAATATGAGCACCCTATCAAAATTTATGAGCTCTGCAATCTCACGGTCATCACGAAAAAAAACCTGAAATTTTTTTGATTTTAAATCAGTGATATCTTCACTTCTAGAGGTTCAGTTTGGACAAAAAAAATTAAAATTGGTTGTTTTGTTGAGAGGAGCTCAGATCTAAAACCGATTTCATCAATTTTTGCACCAAATGATACAAAAACATGTAAATTGATCGTCCTCGAAAAACCCTGAAAAATTGTTGATTTTAAATCAGTGATATCTTGACCTCCTGAACTTTGACTTTTCTAAAAAAAAATGGTTGTTTTTCCAAGAGGAATTTAGATTTACAACCAATTTCTTCAAAGTCTTCTTAGAAATGTACATGAATTGATTTGATTGTTGTGGCCCTCTATTTCGTTTTTTGAAAACATACAAAATAAAAAAAAATAAAAAAAAAATTGTTCATTTTCTTGGCAGAAGAAAGTTCTTTGATACCACTTGTTAAGTACCTCATATCTATAAATAGAATCACATACAATAAATCCAAGAATAGTATATAATAAATCCACACTTTACTAATATGAAACCCTTAAGGTAGGGAGACACCTTACAATTGATCATTCTAAGAAAGGGATCAACTACCATTCACTTGCCTCTTTGAGGGGGAAACTTCTTAATGAGCTAAGCTCCAATTACAATATTCTTCAACCATGTCTCATTACATTTCTCACACTTCCTTACATAATACTACCTACCTCCTAAGAACATTCTAGAGGAGGAACCTTTTAGTAAGCCTTCCCACCTTTATTATGTTCACATTATTACATGTACATGGTCATATACCTATTATTACTCCCATGGGGTATTTCCCTAGATACCCCATATTACCCCCCTAGGTATACTATAGAGGTTATGTGCCTCGACAAACCTGAAATAGAATATAGAGATTAACTCCAAAATAAACAATCCACACAATAGATAATAAATTATTCACACTCAATAATGTAGAGAAAACCCCTTAGGTAGGGTAACACCATATATTAATCCTTATGGAAGGATAACACTGCTCAAGCAATGTTTGATACACTCACAATATTCTTCATTGTGCTCATTACCTTTCTTACATTTCTTTATATAATGATAAATATTTCCTAGGGGCATTCTAGAGAAGGGGCATTCTAGAGTGTAATGTGCCCGTCGTTACGCCAACAAGTGACATACACCAGGTACAAAAATTTTGTTTTAGCTAGCAAAAATACGTTAATTAAACATGACGCAAGAGTAATCAAAGGTATAACTCCTCATCTACCAACATTAAAGTCAAGGCGCAAGATTAAGCAATTTCACAATAGATCAAATATCATGTGAAATTTCAAGGCGCCAAAAGTTCTAACAACATATCGCCATCACATAAATTCCAATTACTAATTCCATCATACAATGGCATAAGGTAAGGTGTGACGTAATCAACTGTATTCTATCACACAAGAGAAAACAAATTCTATAACTAATATGCACCCACATAAACCATAGCTCACGGGTAAAAGTCATCCATATTTTCACAGCGCAAAGGTGTACCTCAATTCTAACTCAAGGCGCAAGGGAAAACTAATCACATGACGAATCACACATCATCAAAATTCACTACGCGTCATAATCTATTAACCAAATCAGTGTACATCCATCAGTATTCTGATGCACAATAATCTAATTACTTAAATCACAGCATAGTCAATGGCGCAAGGTAAATACTCAATAATATTTTAAGGTGCCTAAGTAACTACACACACAATCATCCACACCTAGCTATAATATAACATGGCATAAGTAATTATTAATTAAATTAAGACACAGACTAAATAATCCATCAATCCATCCATCGCATTACTTCCATTTCGCGCAAAGGTTACTATCCAACCATCATTCATTACATCATAATTTCATTGCGCACAGGTAGTCTAGCCTCTAAGCAATCAACATTTACATTATAATTAGTGCGCCAATGATATAAGTGCTTAAATAATCACCTACCTTAATTCACATCATCTTAATTTGAGGTGCAATAGTAGATTAATTAATTTATTGCGCAAGGATATCTAAGGTCTAACTATCATTCACTATCATAAATTTCTTGCGCGTAGGAGGTATATTCACACCTTCAATCCAACCTTGACAAATTCCGATGATGGCAATGTTAAGGGTCGGTCTCAGGGCATCAAAAGTAAAAATAGGTCAAGCTAGGTTGTCTCTTACCTTAGTATTATAGGAATTACATTAACAAATTAAGGGCAAGTTTAATAAGAAAGTTGTGGGTGTACTACCAAAGTTGGAATAGTCATCCTCCTTATTGATTACAAGACATTTAACAGTTGAAGAAATCTAATCACACGATTATCTTGGAGTTGACATTGCCAAAAGTAAAGGTAACTGTACTTTGGAGAGAAGACTAAAAGAGGATGGAAAACTTAAATTTGACAATGATGAATGATGAATATGCCAATGCCATTTTGTGATTAATATAGAATGATGAATTAAACAAATAGAATTCACCATACTTAAAAGATGAAGATTAGCACATTAACTACTTAAAGGAAAAGCCATTGATAGGAGCAAGATTAGAAATTGCAAAAGGCTTCATAATCAGCCTCTTGCAAATTACAGTTGTAAATGAGAAAAATGAGTGAAAGTTGTACATGATTCCAAATGGAAAATCTTTTTGAGTTTGACCAGAGCAAACTCTAACCTCTAAAAATCTTGAGAATATTTTGAAAAGGTATTCTCAGCATCAGAGTATTAAAATGGAGAAAACCAACCAAAATAATATTGTAAATAATGGAATCTATTCACATGGACAAAAAATCAACATATACCTATCATTTAAGACTATAAATGTATAACAGAGAATTGTTATGAACTTGGATTCAATTGTTGGCGAGTGAAACGATAAGGCGAACAATTTCCTAATTCAATATTATATAATTATTATAAAATAAATATTAATTAATTTTTATATTTACAAAAATTTACCAATAATAAAAGAGTAAAAATAATATCGTTTAAAAGAGCCTTCCAATCTAGGAGAACAACCGAGGCTATAGGAAATTAAGGCCAAGTAAAACGTTTTCAGCTGGTTAAGGGTAACCAGGTGCAAGGAAACTACTGACAGTCGAATGAGAGCGGCAGACCAAAGAAACCGCAGGCAAAACGCCACTCAAAACGCAGACCGTTTTATTTTTTTTGGAATACGCAGTGATTTCCTGTGGAGAGTTCACCAAGTCAGAACAAGAATGGCTAAGCATAACCCGGACAGTTGGCTGGGCGAGTTAACAAACGCAGTGGAGTCTTCCATGAGGATTCGCCAAGGAGAGAGGCGAATAGGAGATGGCTGAGAGAAACTCAACGCTGGGCGAATTCTTTTGCTAGAAGCAGAGGACAACCACTGGTAAAAATGCAACAAACCCTTAAGCATTCCATCAACTCATGCACATCAGTGCATGATCTCCGCGTCGCCATATTTCCAGAAGAAATCACGGATGCAATAGACAACGCTATGCTCGGATTCTCTGCAAACATGAGCACTATTGGCTCCCTGGCCAAAATTCAATTAATGAATTACTGCTAACCCTTCAACCCTATGGGCATAGGGTTCTGCACAGGGCAACTTCTGCTGGAGTATTAAATCAGCTTTGGTCAGTCCAAAAAGATGTGCGTTGTTGCTTATTCGACGCGACCGCTAGATTATTGCAGTGTTAGAAAACTTGAATTCATCGTGACCAGTTCGAAATTAAGTTACATGCATAGTATTTACAGCAGATTAGTTACAAAATTTGAGACAATATTCAAGCCATCCTTTAACTCGCAACTTAATCATTAATTTAACACAATCCAACAACAAGTTACATCCATGTATATAATCCAACTTATTAAATTAAATTGCAAGCATAATGTCTACAGCAAATTCGTTACAAAATTCAAGACGATATTCAAGCTTAAACAAAGACACTGTAACAATAATGGCAACAACGGACTTGGAGACGATCCCCGCGACTGGCGTCCCTTCTTCCTCTCTCGTTTGTTAATCGTTGAGACTTTACCAATACCTTCCAACCAACGTTAGGGGTACTCTTCTTACCCCTTAGCCCCCCGAGCCGCAAAGAGGCCACGCACCAAAACCCAGAGAAAGATAGCTCCCAACTCGCCTCGTAAGGCCGAGATACCACTCTCTATCCGAGCTGGGTATCCCAACTCCCACAAGAAAAATCAGTCAAGAAAAATTATGGCAGTGTAACCTTACGCATACCAGTCGTGTTCCATTCCCCTTCTTTGTCATTTTTTTTATAGAGTTTTCTTAATGACTAGTTGCTAAAATGCACATTAAATTCTTTTTGTTAAATTTTTATTAGGAATATTCTCCCTCGTACACTTGTCACCCAATCCCTTAGTTGCATCAGAAATTCATTTAATTAAATTGATTAAATTGCTAATTTCTCTCACCCACCTAAAAGCGTTCCTAAAAACGCTCATCGATGTCCCTTTATTCCCTCATGTTCCCTTAATGACTGACGCCTTTCTTAAAGCTTACTTGAGTTCATTTTAGGAAATTTCTCCATATACTAGATTCCTTCTATGTTCCACATCCCTTTTGCAATTAATTTGTCCTTTTTGTCTAAGTTCGAAATTAGCAAGTTTTGCACAAAAACAACAATTAATCTTTTAAATAATTTAATCCTCCATTTAATTCTAAATTTGATTTTTCCCCCTTTTAATTCTAATTTTATTTTTCCCCCTTTTATTAATTGTTTAATTAAATTTTTGTCCTCATATCCTACTTGGACCTAGGCTTTAATTTCAACTAGGCTTAGCAAATTTTTAAGGGAAAAATTATAAATAATATACTTTACTGATGCATAATTATTTTAAGGTTGACCATGTCAAGGTAAGATATTGTTTTCTAGGTACCTAGGTTCATTGACTCACCTGTGTTTAAAAACCTGTGACGTTCCCTTCAAGACGCACTACGTGCTCCAAGGGTGTCGCTCGCCTCTTGACTGGTTTTGGTATATGTCAAGCCCTTGGAGTCAATACTCTGTTAGGTGACCTTGTGGGAGACTAAGGACCTCTAAGGAATAAGGACCATGCCTTATTGCACATCCCTTAGAATCTTCGTGAGCGATTGTCACAGTCTACCCTCACGGCATCGTGGATCTCTCGAACTAGGTAATCGTTAACCTACAGTTTGAGCCACGGTGGGAGTGATAGTAGGCTGTGGCAGGGTTGTTGCCACACATTTCCCTCAATATCTATGGTTGTCGTGCGTGACCCCTTTACTCCAAATGTGAGTCTGATTAGCAAGTTATCGTCAGCCTACATCCATCAATGAAACATGTTAGTGATCCATAAACATCATAATATACCAGTGATATGTCATATATGCAATAACAGAATACTCAAACCACAAATAGTCCACTCCCTGACTCGATCCGGAGTCCAAGGGGTCCATCAATGCCATCGACATCCTCAATCTGTCCAGAATCCTACACACTGAGGAGAAACCGGCTAATAGCACCTGTCAACACATATATAATCAAATAATGTATCATCATATTCACAACATCATCAGCATCCATAAGTGAACACTCATTCATATAATGAACCGGATCACTTGCATGCAAATGTCCTCAAATATTAAGTCAAATCAGTTGTACAGAAGAGCAGAATGTTACATAGAGAAGGAACATTCTAGTAGGTGGAACCTTCTAGTAAGTCTTATCACCCTTATTGTGTTCACACAATTACATGTGTATGGTCATATATCTATTATTACTCCCATTAGTTACCTCCCTAGGTACCCCATATTACCCCCTTAGGTATACTACATTACATACCCCTTCACATATTTCGTCCTTGAAACATGGGAAGAAATCATACAATAGGATCGGTTAAGCAATGTAGCCAATTGGTACCAAGTATGAGTATCCATCCAACCTAATGGAAGATGAACATGGTGTCCAATTGTTGTCTTGCCACCTTGATCTTGATTCTTGTCAAGCCTTTGGTGTCATGGAGGTATTTCTCTATGCTAATGTCATCCTATGGTCTTGGGATTCATCCATGTACCTCTAGTTTGGTTTTCTTTCTAGTGCCATGTTGGTCCATAATAAGTTTGTTGATGTTGACGCCCTTGCTTTGATGATTGTTGTTTCTCTATGTTGTGTAGATGACAATATACAACAACTTGAGTAATAGGTTATTCTTTCTTCGGTTCTGCAACATGGTGTTCCTTAGAGTCAGTGAGTCCTTGGTTTCTTCTTTCTTATGTCCTTTCTAGAGCTATCTTTTTGTAGCCTCTGCTTTAGATTCAATTTCATACTCTGCAAGAACTTCTTTAGCTACCCATGTGGGTCCTTCTTTCTTAAGGGACATATCCTGTAGTGTAATTTTCTTTTTTTTGTACCAAAGTTTCACAAACTTCTTTTCCACATTAATATTAATTGTGCCAATTGTTGTCATCCAAGGATATCCAATAATAACATCCACATCATTCATATCGATGGCACAAAATTCATAATACAACACATTTTATCCACGGTGAGCTTCAAATATTTAAAAAGTTGAACATGTTTATCGTCAACCTTTATGCTTTGAATATTCTTTGCAAGAACTTACAATCTATTAACCAACTGAACATTGATAAAATTTTGCTAAAAACTAGGGTTAATAGAAACAATAACATTTTCTTTGTGAATACAAGCATAAACCTATAATATAGAATTGTCACATGAAAATAAACCCTTGGTGCTCTTTGTATCCTTTTTTTTGAACATCAGAGCACCTATCTAACAATATTTTTTCAAATTATTCATCAGAGAGTGTCATCATCATGCTATAGTTAAGTGAGTGCCAACATATGCGAGCATCTTCTTGGAGGCCATAGTGTAGACATAATTTTCAGTTCTCTTTCCATAATGACTTGTCATATTGTATATTTTCTTCAATACTAGGGCCATCATCTTTGCCAGTAAAAACATCTTGCTTTGAAAAACCCAAAAATAGAACTAGGGTTTGTAAAAAAATCATTTACTTTTCTTTCAATGGAGCTCCTTAAGGCTATTGTGGCTATACTTCTCTAATTGGATATTATGACCACAATTATGAAATTCCACAGTCAATATGCATCTAATGGCACTAATTTCATTGAAATTTGAGCACTCTAGAAAAAGATATATGACTTGCAACTCACGCGGCCATCCCTGGAAAAAACTTGAAAACTGTTGATTTTAAAATGCCAATAACTTCACTTCCCTGACTTCGCTTTGGACAATTTTTTTTTAAATTCAGTAATTTTTTGAGAGAGTCAAATATTCAATTGGTTTCTGCAAATTCTACTCAAAAAGTTTTAGAATATTTGAAGTGCACCGCCCCATTTTTATCCTTGAAAAATCTGGGGGGAAAAAAATCATCCTTTGGCTAAAGAAAGAGCTATGATACCAAATGTTATGTATCTCAATAAACTTGAAATAGAATATAGAGATTAACTCTAGAACAAGTGATCCACACAATAGATAATAAAATATTCACACTCAAGAAAACCTTTGAGGTAGGGTAACACCATACATTAATCCTTATGGAAGGATAACACTCATCGAGCAATGTTTGATACATTCACAATATTCTTCACTATGTTGATTGTCTTTCTTACACTTATTTATATAATGATATATATTTCTTAGGAACATTCTAGTAGGTGGAACCTTCTAGTAAGTCTTCTCACCTTTATTGTATTTACACTATTACATGTACATGGTCATATATCTATTATTACTCCCAATGGGTACTTCCCTAGGTAACCCATATTACCCATCTAGGAATACTACAAAGATGCTCTTATTGACACTGCCAAATTTAGGAAGTCCTTCATTTTCCAAGAGTAGAGCCCAATCTTCTCTATATTTACAAATTACCACATCACTCACACCAATAAAAAGGTGGAATTCTAGCTAGATCTATGGGCAATAAAAGACATTGATGATTGTTTTTAAAGTGGTCACCTCTAGATATTGTGATAAATTTTACCATATGTACAAGTTGGGGAAGTTATCTCCCCTTCAACACAGAAAATATGTGTTGCTATGGTGGCTAACACTAATGATACTAGCAAGGTGTGGCATCAACATTTCAGTAATATCGTAACTTTGAGTCCTTGCAATGTATGAGACAATTGCAAATGGTTGAAGACCTTCCATAGAGTGAACCCCCTAGTGGTGCCTATAAAGGATGTATAGTGGAGGAACATCATCAAAAAACATTTCTTAAAGAGAGACATGTGTCTCAACCCCTTACAATGGTTCATAGCGACATTTACGAGCCAATGACTACACAATATCTTGGGGGATCTAAGTACTTCCTTCCTTTTAATGACGATTTTTCTCGTGTTACTTATATATTCATTTCAATCCAAGGATGATGTTTTTGGAAAATTCAAAGGATTTCAAACTATTAGTGGAGAATAAAATTGAGACAAAGATAAGTGTCATAGGATTGATTATGGAGAAATTTATACCAACTGTGCTTTCTGAACATTTTTTGAATATCATAGGATCACTTGGCATGAGGCTCTTTCACAAGAAGAAGAAGTCATTCACCAAAGGAATAGAGCTATTCTAGAAATGACTTGATGCACACATCAAGGCAAGAAAATGGAGCCTAAATTCTCGGGAGACATAGTGGCTTGTGTAGCTCATATCATCAACTGAATTCCCACTTGTACAGTACAAGGCATGACCCCATATGAAAAATGGTATGGCTCCAAACCCTTAATTTCACATTTTAAATTTTTTTATCAAGTGCATGAGCCCATATTCCCAAGGAAACATGAAACAAATTGGATCCCAAAAGTCATTCTATTATGGTAGGCTACAGTGAAATTTCGAAGGAATATCATCTATATGAAGTCCCTTCTCATAGTTTGCCAAGATCTTTCTCACTACTTTCTACAAATGTTTTGGACATAGTTCCAATGGATCTATCTCCACACCTTAATGATGATTCTCCTCCTATGAGTGTTTCCTCGAGCACTCTTTCTATAGTGACAAATCAAATGGGCATGTATGGTGAGACTCACACTAAGTTACTCCCCTAAAGTTTCTTTTATAATGATTGCACCTCCTAATGCCCTTGCAGTTGTGCAACTCAATAATGTTGAAGATATTCCTCCATCTACTTCAAAAAGGCCAAAGCTTATGCCCAAATGGGCTTTATCTACTCTTTCAAACTCTATCAGTTCCCTTTCTAAAGGTGAACTTGGTGCTCATCGATGTTTACCTACTACAAAGGTTCTTATCACAAAGGTCGACACCTACAAAGACCCTTCTACTTATAATCAAGGTGAAAACTCCCCTGAATGGGAAACAACAATCAATATAGAGTGTCAGACTAATAAAAAATCAGACATGGTAATTGGTTCCTTTACCTAAGGGTAAAAATGTTGTCCATTGTAAACGGGTCTATAAAACCAACTATGGTGTTGACAGATAGATTGACAAGCATAAGGCCAAGTTGTTACAAAAGGTTTCTCACAGAAAGAAGGTGGTGACTACTATGAAACCTTTGCTATGGTTGCCTAGATGGACTCTCTGTATAATTCAATCTATCATTGCTTCACATAGATGGGATGCTCATCAAAGAGATGTGTCGAAATTGCTTTCCTTCATGATGATCATCAAGAAGAAATCCATATGCTACAACCACCAAGGTTTGTTCAAGAAGGTTCAACACCATTGGTTTGTTGGCTTTAGAAATCTTTATATGGACAAAATAGGCACCTCGTGCTTGGTATGAGAAGATCCATAAATTTTTCTTAGTTGTGAATTTTCTCATTGTGACACTAATCTCTACATTTGTCATCAAGAAAATCAAATCCTTATTATTGCGATCTATGTGGATGATTTGAATCTCATTGACAACTCAACCTCTCGAGTTAAAGCATTTAAGCTAAGGCTTTAGGAGTCGTTTGAAATCATTGATCATGGTCTACTTCACTTATTTCTAGGCATTCAAATTACTTAGTCTACCTCTGGGATCTCTCTCTCAAACTAAGTATGTCCTAGATTTGTTGGAACACTTTAGGATGGA
>ML805315.1:12682-26774 GCA_009831015.1 Picea engelmannii
AGTGCCATTAGATGCATATTGACTGTGGAATTTCATAATTGTGGTCATAATATCCAATTAGAGAAGTATAGCCACAATAGCCTTAAGGAGCTCCATTGAAAGAAAAGTAAATGATTTTTTTACAAACCCTAGTTCTATTTTTGGGTTTTTCAAAGCAAGATGTTTTTACTGGCAAAGATGATGGCCCTAGTATTGAAGAAAATATACAATATGACAAGTCATTATGGAAAGAGAACTGAAAATTATGTCTACACTATGGCCTCCAAGAAGATGCTCGCATATGTTGGCACTCACTTAACTATAGCATGATGATGACACTCTCTGATGAATAATTTGAAAAAATATTGTTAGATAGGTGCTCTGATGTTCAAAAAAAAGGATACAAAGAGCACCAAGGGTTTATTTTCATGTGACAATTCTATATTATAGGTTTATGCTTGTATTCACAAAGAAAATGTTATTGTTTCTATTAACCCTAGTTTTTAGCAAAATTTTATCAATGTTCAGTTGGTTAATAGATTGTAAGTTCTTGCAAAGAATATTCAAAGCATAAAGGTTGACGATAAACATGTTCAACTTTTTAAATATTTGAAGCTCACCGTGGATAAAATGTGTTGTATTATGAATTTTGTGCCATCGATATGAATGATGTGGATGTTATTATTGGATATCCTTGGATGACAACAATTGGCACAATTAATATTAATGTGGAAAAGAAGTTTGTGAAACTTTGGTACAAAAAAAAGAAAATTACACTACAGGATATGTCCCTTAAGAAAGAAGGACCCACATGGGTAGCTAAAGAAGTTCTTGCAGAGTATGAAATTGAATCTAAAGCAGAGGCTACAAAAAGATAGCTCTAGAAAGGACATAAGAAAGAAGAAACCAAGGACTCACTGACTCTAAGGAACACCATGTTGCAGAACCGAAGAAAGAATAACCTATTACTCAAGTTGTTGTATATTGTCATCTACACAACATAGAGAAACAACAATCATCAAAGCAAGGGCGTCAACATCAACAAACTTATTATGGACCAACATGGCACTAGAAAGAAAACCAAACTAGAGGTACATGGATGAATCCCAAGACCATAGGATGACATTAGCATAGAGAAATACCTCCATGACACCAAAGGCTTGACAAGAATCAAGATCAAGGTGGCAAGACAACAATTGGACACCATGTTCATCTTCCATTAGGTTGGATGGATACTCATACTTGGTACCAATTGGCTACATTGCTTAACCGATCCTATTGTATGATTTCTTCCCATGTTTCAAGGACGAAATATGTGAAGGGGTATGTAATGTAGTATACCTAAGGGGGTAATATGGGGTACCTAGGGAGGTAACTAATGGGAGTAATAATAGATATATGACCATACACATGTAATTGTGTGAACACAATAAGGGTGATAAGACTTACTAGAAGGTTCCACCTACTAGAATGTTCCTTCTCTATGTAACATTCTGCTCTTCTGTACAACTGATTTGACTTAATATTTGAGGACATTTGCATGCAAGTGATCCGGTTCATTATATGAATGAGTGTTCACTTATGGATGCTGATGATGTTGTGAATATGATGATACATTATTTGATTATATATGTGTTGACAGGTGCTATTAGCCGGTTTCTCCTCAGTGTGTAGGATTCTGGACAGATTGAGGATGTCGATGGCATTGATGGACCCCTTGGACTCCGGATCGAGTCAGGGAGTGGACTATTTGTGGTTTGAGTATTCTGTTATTGCATATATGACATATCACTGGTATATTATGATGTTTATGGATCACTAACATGTTTCATTGATGGATGTAGGCTGACGATAACTTGCTAATCAGACTCACATTTGGAGTAAAGGGGTCACGCACGACAACCATAGATATTGAGGGAAATGTGTGGCAACAACCCTGCCACAGCCTACTATCACTCCCACCGTGGCTCAAACTGTAGGTTAACGATTACCTAGTTCGAGAGATCCACGATGCCGTGAGGGTAGACTGTGACAATCGCTCACGAAGATTCTAAGGGATGTGCAATAAGGCATGGTCCTTATTCCTTAGAGGTCCTTAGTCTCCCACAAGGTCACCTAACAGAGTATTGACTCCAAGGGCTTGACATATACCAAAACCAGTCAAGAGGCGAGCGACACCCTTGGAGCACGTAGTGCGTCTTGAAGGGAACGTCACAGGTTTTTAAACACAGGTGAGTCAATGAACCTAGGTACCTAGAAAACAATATCTTACCTTGACATGGTCAACCTTAAAATAATTATGCATCAGTAAAGTATATTATTTATAATTTTTCCCTTAAAAATTTGCTAAGCCTAGTTGAAATTAAAGCCTAGGTCCAAGTAGGATATGAGGACAAAAATTTAATTAAACAATTAATAAAAGGGGGAAAAATAAAATTAGAATTAAAAGGGGGAAAAATCAAATTTAGAATTAAATGGAGGATTAAATTATTTAAAAGATTAATTGTTGTTTTTGTGCAAAACTTGCTAATTTCGAACTTAGACAAAAAGGACAAATTAATTGCAAAAGGGATGTGGAACATAGAAGGAATCTAGTATATGGAGAAATTTCCTAAAATGAACTCAAGTAAGCTTTAAGAAAGGCGTCAGTCATTAAGGGAACATGAGGGAATAAAGGGACATCGATGAGCGTTTTTAGGAACGCTTTTAGGTGGGTGAGAGAAATTAGCAATTTAATCAATTTAATTAAATGAATTTCTGATGCAACTAAGGGATTGGGTGACAAGTGTACGAGGGAGAATATTCCTAATAAAAATTTAACAAAAAGAATTTAATGTGCATTTTAGCAACTAGTCATTAAGAAAACTCTATAAAAAAAATGACAAAGAAGGGGAATGGAACACGACTGGTATGCGTAAGGTTACACTGCCATAATTTTTCTTGACTGATTTTTCTTGTGGGAGTTGGGATACCCAGCTCGGATAGAGAGTGGTATCTCGGCCTTACGAGGCGAGTTGGGAGCTATCTTTCTCTGGGTTTTGGTGCGTGGCCTCTTTGCGGCTCGGGGGGCTAAGGGGTAAGAAGAGTACCCCTAACGTTGGTTGGAAGGTATTGGTAAAGTCTCAACGATTAACAAACGAGAGAGGAAGAAGGGACGCCAGTCGCGGGGATCGTCTCCAAGTCCGTTGTTGCCATTATTGTTACAGTGTCTTTGTTTAAGCTTGAATATCGTCTTGAATTTTGTAACGAATTTGCTGTAGACATTATGCTTGCAATTTAATTTAATAAGTTGGATTATATACATGGATGTAACTTGTTGTTGGATTGTGTTAAATTAATGATTAAGTTGCGAGTTAAAGGATGGCTTGAATATTGTCTCAAATTTTGTAACTAATCTGCTGTAAATACTATGCATGTAACTTAATTTCGAACTGGTCACGATGAATTCAAGTTTTCTAACACTGCAATAATCTAGCGGTCGCGTCGAATAAGCAACAACGCACATCTTTTTGGACTGACCAAAGCTGATTTAATACTCCAGCAGAAGTTGCCCTGTGCAGAACCCTATGCCCATAGGGTTGAAGGGTTAGCAGTAATTCATTAATTGAATTTTGGCCAGGGAGCCAATAGTGCTCATGTTTGCAGAGAATCCGAGCATAGCGTTGTCTATTGCATCCGTGATTTCTTCTGGAAATATGGCGACGCGGAGATCATGCACTGATGTGCATGAGTTGATGGAATGCTTAAGGGTTTGTTGCATTTTTACCAGTGGTTGTCCTCTGCTTCTAGCAAAAGAATTCGCCCAGCGTTGAGTTTCTCTCAGCCATCTCCTATTCGCCTCTCTCCTTGGCGAATCCTCATGGAAGACTCCACTGCGTTTGTTAACTCGCCCAGCCAACTGTCCGGGTTATGCTTAGCCATTCTTGTTCTGACTTGGTGAACTCTCCACAGGAAATCACTGCGTATTCCAAAAAAAATAAAACGGTCTGCGTTTTGAGTGGCGTTTTGCCTGCGGTTTCTTTGGTCTGCCGCTCTCATTCGACTGTCAGTAGTTTCCTTGCACCTGGTTACCCTTAACCAGCTGAAAACGTTTTACTTGGCCTTAATTTCCTATAGCCTCGGTTGTTCTCCTAGATTGGAAGGCTCTTTTAAACGATATTATTTTTACTCTTTTATTATTGGTAAATTTTTGTAAATATAAAAATTAATTAATATTTATTTTATAATAATTATATAATATTGAATTAGGAAATTGTTCGCCTTATCGTTTCACTCGCCAACAATTGAATCCAAGTTCATAACAATTCTCTGTTATACATTTATAGTCTTAAATGATAGGTATATGTTGATTTTTTGTCCATGTGAATAGATTCCATTATTTACAATATTATTTTGGTTGGTTTTCTCCATTTTAATACTCTGATGCTGAGAATACCTTTTCAAAATATTCTCAAGATTTTTAGAGGTTAGAGTTTGCTCTGGTCAAACTCAAAAAGATTTTCCATTTGGAATCATGTACAACTTTCACTCATTTTTCTCATTTACAACTGTAATTTGCAAGAGGCTGATTATGAAGCCTTTTGCAATTTCTAATCTTGCTCCTATCAATGGCTTTTCCTTTAAGTAGTTAATGTGCTAATCTTCATCTTTTAAGTATGGTGAA
This sequence comes from Picea engelmannii, assembly GCA_009831015.1. NCBI lineage: Eukaryota > Viridiplantae > Streptophyta > Pinopsida > Pinales > Pinaceae > Picea > Picea engelmannii. Next base: position 17,325 of record ML805315.1, read on the forward strand.
TTCTATTTGTTTAATTCATCATTCTATATTAATCACAAAATGGCATTGGCATATTCATCATTCATCATTGTCAAATTTAAGTTTTCCATCCTCTTTTAGTCTTCTCTCCAAAGTACAGTTACCTTTACTTTTGGCAATGTCAACTCCAAGATAATCGTGTGATTAGATTTCTTCAACTGTTAAATGTCTTGTAATCAATAAGGAGGATGACTATTCCAACTTTGGTAGTACACCCACAACTTTCTTATTAAACTTGCCCTTAATTTGTTAATGTAATTCCTATAATACTAAGGTAAGAGACAACCTAGCTTGACCTATTTTTACTTTTGATGCCCTGAGACCGACCCTTAACATTGCCATCATCGGAATTTGTCAAGGTTGGATTGAAGGTGTGAATATACCTCCTACGCGCAAGAAATTTATGATAGTGAATGATAGTTAGACCTTAGATATCCTTGCGCAATAAATTAATTAATCTACTATTGCACCTCAAATTAAGATGATGTGAATTAAGGTAGGTGATTATTTAAGCACTTATATCATTGGCGCACTAATTATAATGTAAATGTTGATTGCTTAGAGGCTAGACTACCTGTGCGCAATGAAATTATGATGTAATGAATGATGGTTGGATAGTAACCTTTGCGCGAAATGGAAGTAATGCGATGGATGGATTGATGGATTATTTAGTCTGTGTCTTAATTTAATTAATAATTACTTATGCCATGTTATATTATAGCTAGGTGTGGATGATTGTGTGTGTAGTTACTTAGGCACCTTAAAATATTATTGAGTATTTACCTTGCGCCATTGACTATGCTGTGATTTAAGTAATTAGATTATTGTGCATCAGAATACTGATGGATGTACACTGATTTGGTTAATAGATTATGACGCGTAGTGAATTTTGATGATGTGTGATTCGTCATGTGATTAGTTTTCCCTTGCGCCTTGAGTTAGAATTGAGGTACACCTTTGCGCTGTGAAAATATGGATGACTTTTACCCGTGAGCTATGGTTTATGTGGGTGCATATTAGTTATAGAATTTGTTTTCTCTTGTGTGATAGAATACAGTTGATTACGTCACACCTTACCTTATGCCATTGTATGATGGAATTAGTAATTGGAATTTATGTGATGGCGATATGTTGTTAGAACTTTTGGCGCCTTGAAATTTCACATGATATTTGATCTATTGTGAAATTGCTTAATCTTGCGCCTTGACTTTAATGTTGGTAGATGAGGAGTTATACCTTTGATTACTCTTGCGTCATGTTTAATTAACGTATTTTTGCTAGCTAAAACAAAATTTTTGTACCTGGTGTATGTCACTTGTTGGCGTAACGACGGGCACATTACACTCTAGAATGCCCCTTCTCTAGAATGCCCCTAGGAAATATTTATCATTATATAAAGAAATGTAAGAAAGGTAATGAGCACAATGAAGAATATTGTGAGTGTATCAAACATTGCTTGAGCAGTGTTATCCTTCCATAAGGATTAATATATGGTGTTACCCTACCTAAGGGGTTTTCTCTACATTATTGAGTGTGAATAATTTATTATCTATTGTGTGGATTGTTTATTTTGGAGTTAATCTCTATATTCTATTTCAGGTTTGTCGAGGCACATAACCTCTATAGTATACCTAGGGGGGTAATATGGGGTATCTAGGGAAATACCCCATGGGAGTAATAATAGGTATATGACCATGTACATGTAATAATGTGAACATAATAAAGGTGGGAAGGCTTACTAAAAGGTTCCTCCTCTAGAATGTTCTTAGGAGGTAGGTAGTATTATGTAAGGAAGTGTGAGAAATGTAATGAGACATGGTTGAAGAATATTGTAATTGGAGCTTAGCTCATTAAGAAGTTTCCCCCTCAAAGAGGCAAGTGAATGGTAGTTGATCCCTTTCTTAGAATGATCAATTGTAAGGTGTCTCCCTACCTTAAGGGTTTCATATTAGTAAAGTGTGGATTTATTATATACTATTCTTGGATTTATTGTATGTGATTCTATTTATAGATATGAGGTACTTAACAAGTGGTATCAAAGAACTTTCTTCTGCCAAGAAAATGAACAATTTTTTTTTTATTTTTTTTTATTTTGTATGTTTTCAAAAAACGAAATAGAGGGCCACAACAATCAAATCAATTCATGTACATTTCTAAGAAGACTTTGAAGAAATTGGTTGTAAATCTAAATTCCTCTTGGAAAAACAACCATTTTTTTTTAGAAAAGTCAAAGTTCAGGAGGTCAAGATATCACTGATTTAAAATCAACAATTTTTCAGGGTTTTTCGAGGACGATCAATTTACATGTTTTTGTATCATTTGGTGCAAAAATTGATGAAATCGGTTTTAGATCTGAGCTCCTCTCAACAAAACAACCAATTTTAATTTTTTTTGTCCAAACTGAACCTCTAGAAGTGAAGATATCACTGATTTAAAATCAAAAAAATTTCAGGTTTTTTTTCGTGATGACCGTGAGATTGCAGAGCTCATAAATTTTGATAGGGTGCTCATATTGCTGCAAAATAAGTACCATTGGATAGGGGATTTCATAGATTTATTTTGGTATATTATATGTTGTGCTTCCAATGGATATGTCGTGCGCTGCAACTTCTGGAAAATTTCTGTCTCAAATCCTCATGGGCCTAAACAACGCTCTTCAAGATAATGAAACCCTCATGGGCCTAAACAATGCTCTTCGAGATAATGAAACCCTCATGGGCATAAAATAAAATATTCGAAATATTCAAGAGACCATTGCTAAAAGGCACGAGAGATATATTATGAGTACCATATATCGTTACATCATAGAATAATATAATCAAGAAAGCTATGCTTGGTATGATTTAGAGGTTGATTGTGATGATTGGTATATGAACAATTGCTATTTTTGGGATGCTAACTATTTTCATTTTTTATTTCATGACTTTAATCCACCTTATGTAGAGCACATTATGGAGAGTGAGGTATTTCCTTATTAATGCACTGTTGTGTTGTACAAAACTGATATATGTCATCGGCATGCCACCTGTTCCGCCAAACTAGTGGAAACCAAAACAGGTGGCAACGAATTGTTCTTTTGGCCAAAAAGAGCAACTGCCACTTGCTCTGCCATTTTGTTGGAAACCAAAGCAGGTGGCGGCTAGTAATGCTGACAAATTTGTCTAGGCATACGAGACATACTAACAAAATATGAAAATTAAAAGTAGGCAAAAAACTGAACATAGTACCAGACTAGGTTGACAAGAAGAGAAATCCATCACCGTGCAGGTGAGGATCAGAGAACTACGCAGAATTAAACATTAGATGGGCTATGAGAATAGTAAAACCTGCCATTTGGAGAGCCAGTGTGAAGGGTTCCATTGTAGATTTTGAGCACGTAGGGCTGCACGAGGTCGAGCACCTCTGCTTGGCTGGCACGTTCAAGAAGGCGTCGAACAACATGTCAATGCAGCTACTGATGAGGGTGTGCCAATGGAGTTTCTCCATCATATAGCCTCTAATTTAGAAAATAATCTCCAACTGCTCCAGGTTGAAGAGGCTGGGTGGATTCTAGTCACAATCCACAACATGGTTCAGTGGTGGAGGCTCAGCCCAAAAATCCGTCGTGGGGAGTTCCTCCTGAACAATGCATGTGGCGCCATCCATGGCCGTTGTTGTATCTGTAGCAATAACGTTGGTGTTGGGGCTGTCATGGGTATCTAGGACTGTGTAGAGGAGGGACTATGGTGGAACCTGAATTGGTTCCTCCAGGAATTCCTCCTCCACGAAGGCCATTGGAGGCGTATGTGGCCACGCGGTTAGCTGATTCTGGGCTATGGATAGATCCCTCTTCAAATTGTCAAGGCGTCTCCTCCTTGCAACGTGACCATACCAGGCATGACCTTGCCTGAGTTTTCCTCTCTCTCTCTCTCTCTCTCTCTCTCTTGGCATGGTGGAGCCTGGAGGTCAAAGAAATCTACGAATGGGGCCAGAGAGAACCGATTGGACCAAAACCAAATTCCCAAGCAGAGCGAGGAGATAAAGCACTAAGGCGAAGTGGTGAATGCCATGACCGAGCTGGATAATTAACTGAGGGGAGGATATGACCGCTCTGCTATCTCCTGTACCCAACGTCACCCTCCTGCAATTAATCGTTGAGGCCACCATTAATTCTGCACGGGGGAGCTGTCCTCTCTCCCTCTATGAGCGTTTATGGCCATCCTCCATCCAAGAATAGGCATTGGGGTGGCGGTCAACCATATTTATGGCAAGTTCTGTGAGGGGGCTGCATGGCTTCCCCTGGGCTACGTGTCACCCCATCCAGGGGAGAAATTAAGAACCTTCTCTAAATACTATTTTTCAGTATTCTCTAGTACTAGTGTGTTATGCAGATGATTTTTTTGGATATGGATGGATCTACATATTTGGATCCACATGACTAGGTGTAAACATTTGGAGCACCATTTTTAGTTGATTATTGAGTTCAGGTATCTTCAATGGGGAGTCAACATGAGCACTTGGACATGGGACCCATGTTTACAGTGGAGCTTGAACTACTTCAACATGGTGGCTAACACTTGTACATGCGACCTCATTTCTCTAGCCTACTTCAATATTATGGTCCACTAGGACCCTGGTATATGGTTGTACTTCCTCATAATAAGCGTTGAGGACAACACTTTTCTAAGGAGGGTGGAATGTAGTGTAGTTAGGGGGATAATATGGGGTACCTAGGGAGGTACCCAAGGGGAATAATAGTAGATAGATTGTTATGTATTGTTATATATGGAGTCCACTTTTGGTAAATAAGGCCTAGTGTGAACACAATAAATATAAGATGGCTTACTAGCAGGTCCTACCTACTAAAAGGTTCCTCCTCTAGAATGTTCTTAGGAGGTACTAAGTAGTATTATATAAGGAAATAAGAGCAATGTAATGAGACATGGTTGAAGAATATTATTAGATCTTTTCTCATTAGGATATTGCCCCCTTGAAGAGGCAAGTGAACATGAGTTGATCTCTTCCTTAAAATGATCAATTGTAAGGTGTTTTCATACCTTAAGGGTTTTATATTAGTAAAGTATGGATTTCTTTTATACTATTCTTGGATTTATTGTATGTGATTCTATTTACAAATATGAGGTACTTAATGAAGCTTCTAGTAAGCCTTCTCCCTTTTATTGTGTTCACACTATTACATGGTCATGGTCATATATCTATTAATACTTCCACTGGGTACCTCCCTAGGTACCCATATTACCCCCTAGGTATACTACAATATTGAAATAGGCAGAGTTGAGTTATCAACAATAATCACTTTCTCACCACTATGTTGTTGTTGATAATCAAAGAGAAGGTGTTGGTGTTTTGTCATATGCATGGTAGCTCCGTAGTGGTGGGGGACCAACACACAAAGTGCTACAAATGCTTTATACGATGGATCCATTAGGTTCTACAAGTGCTTTATAAGATGGATCCATTAGGTGCTACAAGTGATTTATAAGATTCAAAAAATATATTAGAGTTTTTACTTCTCTATAACCCCCAAAAATATCTTAAAAAATGATGATCCAAGAAAACCCTAGTAAGGTTCACACTCAAGAATTGAGAGAGTAAGTTTCACACTTGCATTGAGGTTAGAAGGGTCAACAAGAGAATCGATGGAATCAAATATTACCCAAATTCTGAAATAACCTCCTCATAAGTGTGTGAAAGAGAGAGAGGTCTAGTGCACTAGAGCAAGTGCAAAAACCAAGCATGAGAAAGAGAGAGAGACAGAGAAGGAAATCCAATCAAAAGTACACATGCACATATGAGAGAGAGAGAACAAGTCGAGCACATGTGTTGAAAAAAAATGCACTAGTGTGCCAAGAGAAAATGTCAATCACAAAATAAAACACCAAAATACAAGTGACCTTAGGCTTGTAATACTTTTGTAAGTCATAAAAAAATCACAAAATGAGATGATTTGAATGAGAGCTTGAGTTGTACTTATACATAATTCATGTGAGACATCCTCACAAGAGAGGTTATGAACCCACATAATAGAGACATACCCTTGAAGAAGGTTATTGAGCCTAAATATAAAGTTTGATTAAATTGACCTTAACCCCCACCTAGTAATACAATAAAATAAATAAAGAATATGACCAAAGCTATAGTTAAAACTACATAATAATTCATGAAACATGGTCATACGTAAAAATTACACCAATAATTCCAACCATTCTAGCTTAAACATAGAGAATGGTGTATCTTTTTATCTTTTTTCTCAAAGTTTTTAGTTTTTATTTGTTTTTTGAACATTCATTTAAATGTAATCCCATAATACTATGGTATATATGACATTCTTTAACATTATTTAGAGTTGTAATTTGACACATTCAAAGTAGTGTATTTGTTAGAAGTAAAACCACCTTGTGAAGCTCCCTCAAGAAAGATGTATAAATTAATTCTAGAGTACTATAGTATATATATGACATTCTTTAAAGTTGACCTTTGATAGATTCAAAGTGGTGTCTTTGTTCGAAGTAAAACCAACTCGCGGAGCTCGCTTAAGGAATATGCATAAATTAGTTATTATTTTGAATGTGTAATTATTATTTACACATGCCCATTCCGAAGGCAGTTTGAAATAGTTCAAGGTGAACGCAGGGTGGGTGATATAATAAGGGTTGGTTAGTTCAAGGTTTAAAGAAAGATGGTTGATATAATAAGAGTGGGTTATAAAATGTTTAGGTGGTATAGTGGAGGTGATTTTGCATTTTTTTCTTGTATTAATGGTTTATTTTTAATATTTAAATTAATTATTATTTTTAATATTTTACTTTTATATTTAAATTAACAAATTTTGTAGTGTATCTATGTAAAAGTGTGGTTAATGCATGTATTATTTGTAAAACGGTGGTTATTAGGTTTGCATTGCAAGCCTTTGTTGATAGGACGTATGTTTTGTGTCATGCTACCATGTAAACCCACTTTGTTGTTTTGGGTTTTTATTTTTTTTATTCTTCTTAAAACTTGAGGATATTTTATTTTTAAAGAAGTTTAGAGTTTTATTCGTTTCAAGCATGATCTTGTTAAGTATTGCCATTGTTTTGAAAGTGTTGCAACTATGTTGAGGAAGGTGGAGTCTTTTAGTGATATTATTTCACATTTGTTAAATGCTTTGTAGTTGTGAATATTACAAAACTTTAGTGTTGACTATTGCGATTGTCTTTATGAAGGGTTAAATATTAAGGTAGAATTTTGGGACGTAATGAGTATTTGTTAGTACCTGTGGTTTTGAATATTTATGAAACTTTGGTGTTCCCAAGGGAAAGTGCTATTCAGTTAATATGTTCGTATCCATTTATTATTGTTTTTCAATATACTTGCAAACACTAGTTAAAAGTCACAAAGAGGATGATGAGACAACATTCTAATCCTTGATTCTTAGTATATGTTTGTTAATTTACTGAACCTAGCACTCAACACTTAGCTCCAAATAAATCACTTATTAATTAAATGCACATCTAAGTTACTTAACGAAATTACATCAGAAGCATAAAATTGAAACCAATCACATTGCACAATATATCTGGGTAAACACCCCTGGAAAAACCCTGAAGGGAAAACCAGATCCGAGTTTGATTTTATTAATTAACATCCCGGGCTCCCGTCCTGGGATAATGACCCATCATAGGAATACAATGCAACACCTAGCCTCACCCCTTTGCTCATTTCCTTAGCCCTGCCCACTCACACTTGAATGAATTGCTCTTCACCCAGTCAATGAGATCTCCTCACTTTGTCTGTGACACAAGCACATGAGCAAAGAATCCTTCTTTGCTCCTATGTGCTCTCTGTGTCTGACACATGAGCAAAGAATCCCACTTTGCTCGTAATGCTCTATGTGTGTCTCATCCTCTCACTTAGGATTCATTTTATAATGTTGAGTTAACCCTAAATCCAAAACCCTAGATCTCCTCCAAAGTGATCAACGACTGAGATCTAATATCATGTTCACTTTAGATCTAACAGTTAGGATTTAATTAACCCACTTAAGTTACTAATTCCAAATACTTAGGTATTTAACTTAATTGATCTCACATTAATTTAAAAAGTCATTCACTTTAAATATTGACTCATAAAGTGAAACTCCTAAGGTTCTGAGGGGTTACAAGGACAACTTCCACATGCTAGACACCAAGCCTATGTGGAAGTACCTGTCTGATGCTAAACACATCAACAAGATTTTCATAGCCATTTATTGGGATGATGCATACAATTTGAAATATAAAGGAATAAGGTTAACATGTGTTAGATTACCATCTCAAAAAAGTTCAAATGGATATTAGATGTAGGTGTAATCTAGCAATAACAATATGCTCTTAGCATTTAGTAGCCCTAGATTGTTGTGATTTTAAAATTTGAAAGATCACACATTACCTAGGTGACCTAGGGAATTTCATAAGTTAGACACTATCAAATTTGGGTCATTTTGCGACGGCTATTTCGACGTTATGTCATGGATATTGCGACGAATCTTGAGTCTCTGAAACGTCATTTTATGGCACGTGGCAATTTCGATGAACTTGAATTAACGTCGCAAGAGCGACGACCCTAGGGAAATTCTCACAATTGTGACAAAAAAAGAAATATTGTCGCCAATACGACAATATAGGTAAACTAAGTGAAGCCAACAGTTCGTCTCAGTTGCGACAACAATTTTCATTGTCTATATAGCTACTTCGTCACATAACTTTATGTTGTCGTCGAAATTGCGACGACAACTTTTCTTTGTTTATATAGAAAATGAGTCGCAACAATTTTTATTGTCGTCTCACTTGCGACGACAACATTTTTTTGTCTATATAGCGAATTCGTCGCAGGAACAACAACATTTCTTTGTTTATATAGCAAATGCGTCGCAACAATTTATGTTGTTGTCGCACTTGCGACGACAACATTTTTTGTTTATATAGCGAATGCGTCGTAGGAACGACAACATTTCTTTGTTTATATAGCAAATGCATCGCATGTATATTATTGTCGTCGAAATATTTATTTAAAAAAAAATAAAAAATTAGGTGGCAATATTAATATTAATATTACCATATTAATAACTATCAATAGAAAACATTGACATTATTTATTATTTATATTAATAACTTCTTTTGCATGGGGACTTGGTGTTTTTTCCAACAACCAAGCAAAAACTTATGCATGTGGGCTTGAAACAAGAGAACTCTTAGCTCACACATACACAATACATAAGATAAGACGCCATGTAAAACTCAAGTGCACCACTATCTAAGGGATTTTTAGCCTTTGGAATACATTGTACAAGAAGATTAGATATGAAGTCTACCTAATAAAATATCATCCCATGCTTGAGCACCCCATGCATAATCAAAATCCATCTTAACCATATGTATCTAGTGCATCGTCTACCATACAAGAGGTTCAAGA
>ML805315.1:43875-57782 GCA_009831015.1 Picea engelmannii
ATACGATGAGATTATTTAAAAATTAAACATGCACCATGATAACATTAAAATATTATATAGTATTAAAGAGAAATATTAGAATGCTACATACCACAAAAATGTGTTAGTCCAGGGGCATCATGAATTGTCCATAAAAGTATTCCAAAGAATTTAAATTTCTTCTCCCCGATTGGTTTACATATGTTATACATTGTGATGCCATCCCATAACTTTAGTAGCTCGTCGATTAGAGGCTCAATATATACAATCATATCTTTAACTTGGTACTTACCTAATTGTTTGAAATTACACAAAATTACTAAAGGAATGATATCATGTAATATATATAATTAAATAAATAAACAAAAGATATTATGAAAAAATTCAAACAAATGAAAATGTTAAATTCAAAAAATTAATGTAAACAAATACCTGGAACAATCATTGTCAACATTATGTGCTCCCTCTTTATTGACATCCAAGGAGGAATGTTATTCTTGATAACAAAAATAGGCCACATTGAGTAAATAGACCTAATCTCTCCGAATAGATTAACACCGTCAGCTGCCAATGAAAGCCTAACATTACGAGGTTCATCTTTGAAATCTGCCCATTTTTCCTCAATTTCCCTAAATGCAGAACCATTGGCAGGCATTTGAAGAACACCATCTTCACTTCTGTTACGTGCATGGTAATCCATAAATTTTGCTATGCTTTCACACCTAAACAATCACTGCAAATGTGGAATTATGGGAATATGATGAAGAACCTTTTGAGGCACCCTTTTTGTTACTTGATCGGTTTGATATCTACCGATAAGACATTGCAGACATTCGGTTTTCAAATCATGTTGTCCATAATATATAATATGGTCATTAGGACATGCATCTATAGTTTGATAATCCATTCCAATGTCTTTCATAATGGCATGCAAACCTTGATATGTACGAAGTAAAATATTTGACGATGGTAACAAAAATTCACCTAACAATCTACAACATAACAAACAACTAGTTAATGTAAGAATATTAATCATAAAAATTGCATTCTTATTTTACACATTAATTAACACTAAAAACAAATAGAAAAATATCAATATTTATGTATAATATGAGATGAAACATATTATATACCTTAGTATCTATGTCATACAAGTGTTCGAAAAATTATTCATAACCTTTAAGTTCACTAGCAACAATGTAGCAGAGAGAATATTTGCTCTTGATCCTTCATAAAGTTGTTTAATTGCCTTTTCTAATAGAGGTTCATCATAAATACCAACATTTTCCCCATCCTCATCCGGCTGCAAAAACAAATCTTGGATCATTTGATTTGTCCTATCATCTTCTTCCATGAGATCATTAACTTGATTTGTCCCATCATCTTCTTCCATGAGATCCTCATTTTCTTGGTCATGATGATGTTCCTCAGCTTGTACAACATCATTTCTACTAATACTTGGTGCAATATTCCGCGAAAAGTTAGAGGGCAACTCTAACTTTATAATTACAAACAATCATGTAAAATTAGTGTATAATATAACAAACATTCAAACAATATATATATATATATATATATATATATATATATATATATATATATATAATTGACAAAATAAAAAAATATAACGAATATATAGCTAATTACCATGGGACGATATTCATTCGATCCGCCATCAATGTGCCCATATTTCCTACAATGTTTTGTAGCTGTTGCTATTAAAATTCTTACGGGACGTCTGAGGCAACATTTTTTACAAGGGCAATAACATCTACCATCACCATTTTCACCCGCTTTACTTTTTTCCCCACCTCTAACAACATTTTGCGACATTCTTCCGCACAAAAATACCCTTTCAGAACCGTCGTTGTTATAGCAAGATTGTCGCAACATCTTTAAATCGTCAAATATTTATAGTCCAATTTTAGGTCACTATCGTCGCAATTGCGACGAACGTGACCTAAAAATATTTCTTTTTTGACCTATTTGATTTATGTCATTTTTAACGATCAATTTTAAGGTTAGGTAAGTCGTCTCTCTTGCGATGGACAAACTACATTCGTCGCTCTTGCGACGAACATTGACCATAATAATTTAGTCAAACTACATGCGTCGAGATATCGACGAATATGGGGTGGATTTAAAAAAATTGAACTTTTTCTCTTGCATGTTGCGACGAAATATTACTTTTGTCGCAAGTGGTCGTCGCAAATTTTTCAATATGTAGTAGTGAGAGCAAGGTGTATGGAGAGTGAATCTTGTGACATGAAGCATTGACACAAGCTAAGAGCAAGGCATATGGAGAGTGAAGTTTGTGACATGAAGCATTGACACAAGCTAAGAGCAAGGCATATGGAGAGTGAAGTTTGTGATATGAAGCATTGACACAAGATAAGTCTTGATAATTAAATTCTACAATAAATTTAATGAGCTTCCCAATATAATCTTAAGTTAATAACTAGTTGTGATGTCTATTTATTATTTGTGTTGCATTTTGTGTATAATATTTTGCATGTATGAACTAATTGATGTGTAAGACTAACTATTTAACTTTGGTGTAATAAACTTTGATGCCTCTTTAGATGTTATGAATCCTTAAAGATTCCAAAATTTCATATCAAAGACATGGTTCAGGTTCAAGATTATATTGGATTGTTAATGACTTAGATTTGGTGAACGTCTCTATGTTGATAAGCTCTATGTAAATTGTTCGCTTTTGGGGTAGCTCAAACACGTACTTTTGCATTGGTGGTCCCTAACATGCAGAGGTGTTCGAGCGACACTCTTTAAAGTGGATTTTATGTAATGACTAAAGTGACTTTTGTGAGGTTGAGTGACTTAAGTGATTTAAGTAATCTCAACGAAATATTAGGTCTCGACCGTTAGATCCAAGATCTAATCTTGGCCATTGAGATCTAGGGTTAGGGTTTTAGTCATAAGGGATTATAAAAGTAGATCTAAGGAGAGTGAGAGACACACAATGAGTGTATGGGAGCAAGAGAGATTCTTTCTCATGTACTTGTGTCTTAGTGGACATGGTTGAGGAAAGGGTACAGGGGGCAATGAGGGAGATAACAACAAGGTGGGCTAGGCTATCAACTACAACATTGTAATTCCTTTGATGGGCCATTATCCTAGGACGGGAGCCTGAGATTTTATCGAATAAAATCAAACTCAGAATTGGTTTTCCCGCAAGGGTTTTTCCAGGGGTGTTTCCTGAATCTCGTGTGCAAATGTGTTTGGTTTCTATTTTATGCTTACGCTTGTATTTTCGTTGAGTAACCTAGCTATGATTTAATTTGGTAAATTTGTTTTGCTCGGAATTAATTGCTATGTGCTAGGTTAGCTAGAAATTCAACGTGGTATTATAGTCGAGACTCCGAGGAAGCAGGGTTTTGCATGAGAACGAGATTGTAACAACGTGAATTTTAGATCCACGAAAGATTTTTTTTTTAACAGGTATGCAAGAATTTTTTAGTTGCGGGTAAAGGTGAAATTAATTAAAACAAAGTGGCATGACCATTGCAGTACAGATCCGTACGACATACAGACTGCAGTTCCACATGTGGAACTGGTTGCAGATTGAGAGGCTGTGTAATTGTGTGGAGGGATAAGTTGCGAGCTGCTGGTCGTGCAAAAATATCTGTTGCTAAATATTGTGAGTGAAGGCGAGAGGAGCCGCCAACCACCACAAAAAATATATGCACGTGGAGATGAGGAAGAGAAATTGTAGTTGCTGAATGTGAAAATTGATTGGATGCTGGAGGAGAGCCACTGAAAAAGAACGTGGGATGTGAGAGCCATGGCATTACTAGTGGCATGAGGTCTAGCAGAGAGGCGACTGGTGCGTGGGAAACTTGAGATTCACGTGGAGAAAATTCACTGAGAATTGACGATATTAAGAGCCGCACGACCTTGAGGCAAAGGTAAATCTTGCAAGGGTCTAGAAGCAACATGGGTTGTAGAAGATTTGTAGCTGCTAAGATTAAGGCCGACAACTAATTGAACAGAGCCACCAAGAACAACCACGCAGGTGCCGAGGAACTGTGTTAGGATGTGTGGAGGTGATCCATTGGCAAGAGGATGGGTGGCTGTGAGGCTGTGCATGTAGCAGACAATGATAGTCGTCGCGTCTAAAAACTGTCGGGACTGAGGTCAAAGAGTCGACACAACATGGATTGATGGCTGGGGTAGCTAGTTGTCAGGTGGAGAAGAGGCTGCGAGCGGATTGGGTAAGCACCTGCCACCAACGACTATGCCATCTTCGAACAAGGAAGCCAACAAAATGATAGGGACAACAGGCAACCGGTCTTCTTAGAAAACACTCAGGTAACACACAAAGGCTTTAGGCAGCCCTCAGGCAGGTCCAATTAGTGGGCAGGTCCAAGCAGTGGACAGATTGCCCAAATGTTTTTGGGCAGCATCCGGGCAATGCGAGAATTGTCCGGGCAGTGGACATAAGTCCCAGGCAGCATGTAGGAAGCTTGGGCACAGAATGAGATAGTCAGGCAATTCCTAGAAAGGGCTTCGGGTAGCCCATAAATGAACTGAGAAACAATGAGACATTGTGGGCAACCTTGAGAAGGGGTCTGAGAAGCAGGCAGTAGGACTGGACAATAGGTCCAAGAGGCCAAATTTGAGTTTTTTAGTAGGTTGTCGAGATGACAATGTTGGGGATGGGTTGTGGGCAGTGACTCATCTCGCCATATTATGGGAGTGAGGTCGATGTTCCTTAGTGTTTTAGAGAAAGACTCTGATTTCCATGTGAAGAGTGGGGCGCACACCACACATGCAGTGAAGAGGGTTGGATGTGTCATATTATAGCTTAGAGGTGGCAATATTGATGTATGTCCAAGGGATGAAGTTTCTCTTAGTATCAACCTTGGAGGACATGGGGTATGGAGTTATGTTCAAGGATGGACATATACTCGTACATTCAGAGGGAGCATATACCCAAGATGCAATAGTGAGGCTTGACATTAGGGAGGGTATGTTGTACAGGGTGCCGAGACAACCTGTAGTGGGGTCCAAGGGGATCTTGGATCGCAGATCAGATCAAAGTGAAATAGAGGTAGCATGAGGGTCTTCCAGTTCAGAGGGATCAACTACAACAAAAAAAAATTGATGGGGTCAGAGATTGATCTAGGAGGAGGTTCTTCCAGAAGTACCTTCCTCGCTAAAAGGGAGTGTTAGCATTTGGGGTATCTCAGACAGGTACTTCTGCATTGACAGTGCCTAGCACATGGAGGTGTCCGAGCGATACTCTTTAAAGTGGTTTTTATGTAATGACTAAAGTGATTTTTGTAAGGTTGAGTGAATTAAGTGATTTAATTCATCTCAATGAAAGATTAAGTCGTGACCATTAGATTGTGAGATCCAAGATCTAATCTTAGCCATTGAGATCTAGGGTTAGGGTTTTATTCATTAGGGGATTATAAAAGCAGATCTAAGGAGAGTGAGAGGCACACAATGAGTGCATAGGAGTAAGAGGGATTCATTCTCATGTACTTTTGTTTGAGTGGGCAGGGCAGAGGAAAGGGTGCAGGGGGCGACGAGGGAGATAACAATTAGGTGGGCTAGGCTTTTAGCTGCAACATTGTAATCCCTTTAAAGAGCCATTATCCCAGGACGGGAGCCCAAGATTTTATCTAATAAAATCAAACTTTGAACTGGTTTTCCCATAGGGGTTTTTCTAAGGGTGTTTACCCAAGTGTCGGGTGAAAATGTGTTTGGTTTCTTTTTTATGCTTCTTATATTTTTGTTGAGTAACCTAGTTGTGCTTTAATTCAATAAAAAAATTTTGCTTGGAATTAATTGTTGTGTGCTAGGTTAGTTGGAAATTCAACATAAATACTTTCCAAGCAAGATAGCTACACATGCCTAGATGGGTTTGTGAATTTAATATGAAACACGAGCATAGTTGCTCAAACATAGTGGCATGATAACATAACATAATGTTACCATAAATGACTATTTGATGTCCTAGGCCCCAAGTCTTAAAGGTTGTAATATTAAGATTAATCTGTTAGGTTGTAATTATTCAATGTTAATTTAATGAGGTGTAGAGTTTTCTAATATTGTGTGGAAGGGAATGTTGTACAAACTTGTCATAGTGTTTATATGCACACAAGGTTTCTAAGAGGTCATACTCATAATGATAAGGGAGTTACACAAGATAAGAATATTGCACCATGGGTCCTTGAGGGAATTTGATTGGTTATATAATCCTATGTCTATATAAATATGAGTAGGTCTCTGTTTCACTTTGAGTGAGTTGTATTGTAGTTTGCATTTTAATATTGAATTCAATAAAGGACAATGTTCCTTTTCTCTTCAAGATATTGTCATTTATTTATGTGTTTTTACAATGATAGCTTATGGAGTGGCATATATTTGATTATGTTTGATTTATATGGTACATTATTTACAATTTATATTTGATATCAGAGTAAAGGGTGCTCTACCATAACTGAAGGTGCACTCTATTAGAGCTAATGATGCTGGTTTGGGAAAAATTTCTTTGTCGATAATTTTGAGATCAAGGATGAAAATAGATAAGTTCATGATTGTTTGCCTTTAATCTATTTGAAAGTTGAATAATTTGTTGTTTTCTTAATGAAAAGTTGAGTCAGAATTATGTGATAATTTCACTTCGAGATTTGCACTGGCTTGTATTTGAAACCTCCATCATTGGAACTCCATAGCTAATTTTTGAGTGAGTTTAGATATTGTTATGAAGGTTATTTATCCATTTCATTTGCAAGTGAAGTTGAAGTTGTAATGCTCCAAACCATTCTCTAATAACAACAACATAAGAAAATCCTTCAATTATTAATTAACAATGGAATATACCTATATCCAAGATGTTATCATTAATAATTTAATTAAATGTAAATACCAACAATATGACCTTATTGTATTTAGAAGAATAGAATAAAATTTAGATCTAGCTTAGACATAAGAATCATTCAATGATTAAACTTTAATGCCACTACTAACAATGAGATTATTTAACAATCAACATCAACAATTATAATAATCAACAATATCACCAACATTTATGGTAGATTCCAATGATACAATTTATCAACTTACAAGTAGCTTAAATAATTGCATGTACTAGGAATCAAGAGAAGATGGAAGAAATACATGGAAGTAACAAGGTGAGATTTGATTTACAAAAAACAAAAATAATACACCAATTTTCCCCAAGTAGCAACTAATATGTAATAACAGATATGTGCAACAAGCTTGGGGATAAACTCTCCTCCCACCAACCTGCCAATTGGAGATTGAGAGTCCTAGAACCCTCAATAACTAAGGCTATATTCACTGACAATTAAAGCTTTCTCTCAAGAGTCCAAGTCTCAATTATCTATAAAAAATAAATCTCCTTAGATGTAAGGTGAAAACAACTCAAGAAAATGGAACCCCCTCATCAACTCCTGCACCCCCCATATATCTCCCAATTTAGCACAATTCTAAATAAAAATATTATTTTATTGACATGCATGCCTCCACTTGTCGTTCTCATGCTACTAATTTCCTTTTTATATTTTCCTTAATATTGTTTTAGTGTGGCCCTATTATTAAACACACACACACACACACTTTTGTTTCTTAGGTAATGCACTATTTGATATGCACAATCATCACCCAACATGTGCCTAAATACATTAGAACCATTGTATCAGTGAGGGAGTTACTCTAATGGTATCATGGGTAAATCTCACATTTGCATTACTAAACAAACATATGTCACTTATATTACTATGTGTTGTTGGTTATACTTCCTAAATGCTTAATATGCAACACGCACATACAATCATGCATCAAATAAGTCAGTCACATGGGTTTACTCTCTCCCTTACACACCCTTTTTCAGAATCATACCATCTACAACCTCCAAATCATCTCCCAATGATCTAGATGGTCACACTCACCATGGTACGAGCCTCTCCTGCGACTAGTCTAAGAGTTACCCATCATGATGTGATTCTAGTATGCATCAAAATTTTATGTCACAACTTCGAGGGAGTGCGAGTATAACCCCCTCCATCTTCTTGAATTTTTGCATGAGGCTCTCTAGCTTCCTTAGCCTTAGTTGAGATTTATAGCCCCAAGGTATCATCTGGATGGTACTATGCCCCCCCAAGTAGTGGGTAAGGTATGTTGACCTGTGTACCCTGAATCTTGAAAGGTTGTCCTAAATTACCTCCACAACTCCAATTAGGCACCAAGTCCTAGGCATCGAATGTCCAACATCACAACGCCATCGACAAGTATAACTCTAGCCATTCTCAGACTTTTGGTATCTCAAAAATTAATGAAACTATTGATATAGCATTACTGATTGAGTTTCTCCCCAAACCATAAAATGATGCTATGCAGAGATATTTTCCTTCACGCGTATGGGATACCTCGAGATATTTAATAAATCATCTCTCCAGGTCCATGGAGTGGCTCTCTTGTCCAGCTCCAGCTCCACCTCCCATCATTAACCAAATCATTAGTCATAATAATAACATTGTTATAACATCATGAATATTAAAAAATCACATGCTAACTACCACATGCCATCATGAGAATCACATCATCATGAATACCAAAGAATCACATGCCAACTAGCACATTCCATTATGAGAACGTCATATCATAATGAATATCAAGTAATAACAACTTGAGTGGGCCTAATGGTTAAGAATATGTGTTTCCTCATCAAAGGTCATAGGTTCAAATCCAGAGGTGGATAGGTTATGTACACCTCTGTAGAATTTAGTAGTCAAATCACTGTGCGGAGGGGGTCCCTTGTCCCACAAACAAGGGGGTCTCATACACCAATTTGGTGTCTGGCCTGACCATGACCTTAAAATTAGATTATAATTATTATTATTATAACACCACGAATAGTAAAGAAACATATACTAACTACCACATGCCATTTTGGGAACATCATATCATTATGAATATCAAAGAACCACAAGCTAACTACTCCATGCTATCATAAGTAACTAAACAATAACTTGAGCATAATAGAACCGCATGTTGTCAGCTACATGTCATCATGAGTAGCACAAATTTGCATAACATCATCATAAGAATCATAAAACTGCATAACATTATGAAATACTCCTATCATGATAATCAATATAACACATAATATATGTAGAAACATAATAACCAAAAAGGCATGAACATATGTGCAAATGAGAACAAATATAGCACTTTGATGCATGGTAAAATACCATATCGAAATATTAGTTTAGTATCCAGGTTAGTTCACACTAGATTCACCAGTCTTAATTGACTATAATGATAGGGCATTACATATGCACCCCTTGCAAAAAAAAATCATCTCGAAGCTATAATATGTATTAGGTCCTCGCCACCTTGAGGCTAAAAATGTAACTAGCATATAACCACATTCTATCAATCACATATCATCATTAGGAACATAACAATTACATGAGTAGGCCCAAAACCACATGCTATCGATTGCATGCTATTATTAGTAAACACAAAATTGCAAGACATAATTTTAAGAAGCTTAACTGTTGCATAACATCATGAACACTCCTATAATGATAATCCCATAATATAAGTAGAACACAATATTATTAATGCTCGAATACATAAGCAAATGAGAACATATATATCACATTTGATGCCATAGTAAAAGATTGTCTTGAAATTTTAGTTTAGTATCTAGATTAGTTCATTCTACGTTCATAAGCCATGATTGTCTATAATAGAGATAGACCACTACATATGTACCCCCTTTAAGAAACATTGTCACAAAGTCATAACTTGTATCAGATCCTTGCCACCTTGAGGCCCAAATGAACTAGCAAAACACCGCATGCTAACGATAATATGATGCCATAGGTAACATAACATCATTCTTCATGGTCAATACTTAACATCTACTAAGTGCCAAGTAAGATTTAACTTGCACAACTTCATTATTGTGTCCTTATGATCTTCGTAAACATCATGAATTACTCTTTCCAGGATAATCAACACATAAGAGGAAACATAACCGCTGTCATGCCATTCCTTATACCTTAATTCACTAACTAGGATTAACCCTATCTGTTATCTTAGAAGTAGGTTACGTATTTTTGTTGTGAGAAGGTTTTCAACGAAGATTCAAAAATCCTTGAGATTCACTGTCAAGGCATTACCTTTATTATCGAGAAATTACACTACTTCACTCAACATTAAATCATATGGCACAATTTGTTTGGTATCTTGTCATAATTGAGGAACACCACTTTTTAACATGAAAACAATTTTAGTGCACTCACATCAATCATAGGAGAATATATTCTAAATTATGATAGTCACAAGCTTTGGTGGTTGCGCTTCAAATCATAAATCAAAGGTTACAATCAATGGTAAGTTTTAATATGATCCAATTTGTTTGGTATCTTGTCATAATTGAGGAACACCACTTTTTAACATGAAAACAATTTTAGTGTACTCACATCAATCATAGGAGAATATATTCTAAATTATAATAGTCACGAGCTTTGGTGGTTGCACTTCAAATCATAAATCAATGGTTACAATCAATGGTAAGTTCTTAAAATATTTGTGGTTAACCAAAACAATTTGATCAAATTCATGATCTTTGGGTAGAACATTGGGATGAAAATGATTTCCATAGTGTTGAGGTCTTAATGCTCTTATTAAAACAAATTTAGTGTCAAAATGGTATTTTTATGATTTCAGTTGATGAAGACAATTATATTTTTGGACAACAAGCTCTGTTTTAGTATTTTGTGGATAATGTGGATATATATATATTGATATGATATAAATTATTTCTGATATTTAAATATCCAGTTTGAAATATATTTAAGGGAGCTACAAGGGTGGCATATGGTCAAAATGATTATCCTTTTTGTGTTATATTTTATGATTTGAAAAGAAGGAATGTCGGGAGTCACAAGGGGTCCCACCTACCCAGTTATTATTAATTAATACCTTTAACTATATTATTATTATTTATTTCTCCTAAACTAATTAGTTAAGTTAAATCAACTTAATTAAAGAAAGTAGTTGAACTACTTCAACTTATTTGGAAAGAATAAAAGCTGAATGAGAAGAAGAGACAAGAGGAGAATAGAAGGAGAAATAAAAACCAAGGTTTTCTCTTTGGTTGCATGAGATAGTTTCAATTTTCATTCATTTCTGAGTTTATTCAAAGCCTAATTCTCTTTTTGACAACATGGTCTTATTGTAGACAACAAGGTTCAAGACTGAACCAAACTTTTTAGATGCTTGTTTTAGAATAATGTTGATCCATCCTTGATAGTCTGTGTATTCTTGTCTATTTGTGAATTAAGTTTTATGGCTGATAAATGATATCTTGCGGAGTCAAAATGGAAGCATTTTGTGGTAAGCTGATCCAGATTATTAATTTCAGTTTTACTTTATTGTCAGAGTCTTTTTGTATGGTGTTCATCGGGGATCTCTAAATCAGACTTTGGTCCATGCCCTCACAGGGGTTTTGTAAAGAGAAAAACACTTTTGATATCTCAGAATGAAATAAAATCAGATTGCTATTCTGTCTCATATATGTGTATTTGTGACTTGGTTACTTTTCGCTTTTGATCTCCATGTTTACTTTATCATAAAATATGTGTACATTATAGTAACTGTTATCCCTGTTTTCTAGGGATAACTAGGAGATCATGTCTCGAGGTCCACAGGTCCTAGACATGAAGTACCGAGAGCAAGATTGATCTAAGCATGGCCCTGGAAGGCCCATCCTTCCTTTTCTTCACCAGACTTGTCCTGTCAGCAACAACAACGTCCATCACCATCAGCTTGGACTTGCATCAGAGGAGACTCTTGCTCCATGAGGTAATCGGTCCGAGGTATCATGGTATGTGTCATGTTTGATCATTATAACCTTCTTATATATGCATCAGGTTCCTTACATTTCTAATGACTGCTTGGATCTTACACTAATCCACTTGAACATTGTTGGGGGGATTTACGGGGTGACCTAGCAAGCTTGTATTCATGGGTTTTGGTTAGCCACCAGGGGGGATTTGCAAAGCCATCATCCGCTCCCACCATTCTATCATTTTACATCTTATCTCCCACACATCCACCCCATTCCCCTAGTCCGACCATTAGGATGACCTTTGAGGGTTACACTTTGTCATGTCGGGAGAAGGGGCTAAAGGCCCAGGGGGTAAAAGCAGCTGGTAAAAGATAAAAGCCATAGGAAATGAAACCTAGAGATGCTTCGCGCAGGGATCCCCTAGAAAGCAATAAAAATCCTCTCGCTAAGAAACAAAAGGGACCCTAAGAAAAATAATAAAACAAGACCTAACCAAGAGGATGGGAGGTCTCATCACGAGTCGGCCCATTATGTTCATAGGTATCCAACAGTATGACATTGCCATTATCTAGTCACCACGCCAGGGCAATGACCTTTGGTTGCATGGCCAAGGGAAAGGGGGTCTCATCACGAGCCAACCTTATCATTTCTGTGAAGATACCAGTGGGTAACACTGTCAACTCTGGTCACCACGCCAAGGCAGTGTCCTCTGGTCAGACCTTGAAGTAAAAAAGAAAGAAAAGCAATAAATGAAAAATAAAGGCAATAAAGGGGCTTGGAAAAAGTGCATCCGTGACGGGTACAACTCACCTCCTACAAAAGCACCCACGGACAACACCTACCCCTGGTCTTACTATGACTGGACATCCCTAGACCATATCACTTCATGAACATGGCTTGAATGATCCTCTATGGAAACTTTCCTTTTCTTGTGAATATTAGCCCAATAGGTTGTCCTGTTTGTTTCTTCAACTTTGTATGGTAGATATGTGTAATGTCTTTGATCTCTTAGATGATATGCTAGGGATTTCATGCATGTATTTGATAAATTTAATGATGAGACATGATTGACATTGCTATGATCCCGAGGACTGATGAGCCCATTGAGGGCGTAGTTTTTGATGTCCAGGACCATGCCCGACAGACAGGTACCAGTGGACCGGTACACATGGGGATATGATTAGCTCGGACCTCCATGGGGCTGAAGAGCCCATCAGATGGTTGTTGGGATGGCAGAGACAGGACAACGTTGTGATGAGCCATTGCACGAGAAGGAAGAAGGATGTTCCACCCAGGACACTTTGGCAGAGCCCGGCCTAAGGGGGATCACCCACTGCAGATGGGACGTTTGCTTCTGATGGACAGGATGTCACCTGAGATAGCTCAATGTTGATTGGAGTGTGTAGCAGTGTGCTGAGGTCATTTGGCACGTGTGGTAGCTTGGAGGAGCCCCGAAGGGGCCAACGTGTGGTTGTCTGGATGTTGTGCTTGCCCAAAAAGGGCAAATGTCTCCCTCAGAAGGGCTTGACGTCCCCCTTTTTGCTCATTTTATGACATTTTTTAGCAGATTAATGTAAAAATAGTGTAAAATTGTTAGTCAGCCTTGTCGACTGTTTTAATGACCTATTTTTTAAAATAAAAGGTCATATATTGGTATAAATAGAGGACATTGGACCTCATTTTAAAGATAACATAACTCACTCTCTTGTGAGAGATACATTTTTAGTCTTTGTCTTGGTATTTTGGCTCTTGAAAGTGAGGCACAACTCTTGTTTGGAGGATTTTCTTGGCATATTATGGTGTTTCTCTCATTGGAAGGTTTACAACTAGGGTGTGATGAGCATTCTTCATGATTTGTAAGTGTATTTTTCATGCAAAACTTCTTAAATGAATGGTTGTAGGTTAAATCTCTTACATTTGTTATTGTTTTGCTATTATATTGCTTAATCTTGAAACCCTAGGTAGCAAGCACACAAGTAGGTCCTTGCTATATGTCCCCATGCTAGAGAAACTTGTTTTAGCCATTGATTAAGGAGGATATAGCCTAGCCGTTGCTACACTAATCATCCTT
>ML805315.1:64715-81531 GCA_009831015.1 Picea engelmannii
TTTTTCTCTCCAACGTTGAGCTTGTTGTGCAAAAACAATCTTTCAAAACTTTCTAATTTGAAACCCTAACTAACCCTAACATCTACTAACCTAGAAATTGATGATGACGTCATGCCTTATTTGAGCTTTTGGTTGATAGAAAAATACTGTGGCTTGGTCATCCAATGATAGACATTGATATACTGGTAGTTTTCCTTGGCTAGTTTGCAAAACGTTGACCTCCTTTGTCTATCATACTAACCCTAAAAGAAGCCTGGCGTCATTCCTAGGATGTTGACGCAGCTACCTTTGTATATGAGCAATTAATAATGTTTAATGCATTGATTTAATTCAAGGATTGATTATTTTCATATTATTCCAGTGTTTATTGACAAGTAACAGTATATGCTATTGTCATTATTGCAAACATTGACTTCATCAATATTTACTACTGATTATGCTCATGTACCTTAATGATTGATAGTCATTGATTAATAAAGTATTAACCACTGTTGCATGTACTAGTATCATTATTGTTTTGTCTCACAAGTAGGTACCTCTTCTGTGGTTTTTCTTCATTTGACTATATTCTTGGCGATAATCTGTGAAGGGGAAACTAGCCTTAATCCTTTGAGCCTTTTCCTTTCAAAAAACCAGATTGTCAGGGACGTCTCCCTTGGTCTTAGCCACCCTAAATAGAAAGAGCCCCCCATCGAGGTGACAGTGGGTGGGGAAGCTTCTGTTATGCCATTTTGACCCTTACCCTTCAACTACTTGACTTAAACTACAAACTGAGCGATAACAATAACTTATATAAAATATATTTTATATTGCAACATTCTTTTCATTAATAAATCAGCCTCAATCCTTGTAAGTAATACTCGCGGATTGGGAGAATATTTCGAGGCTATAAAACCCCGTGTGACATTCCCAACTATCTTGTTCTATCCAGGCAAGTTATGAAAATGATTGAGTGAGGTTTCATACCTTCTCCTCAACATTTATTTGGTGACCATACTGGGGAGATCTTCCATATCTCTCTAGTTGATTTTATTCATAATTATCATTGAATATTTCTTCTTTTGTTTTTGATTCTTTGACTGTTTTCTTTTCCTCATGACAATACCTGTTACAAGGTGTAAATGTGTTGAACCTGCATAGAATATATCTACCTAAACAATAATACACACATTTGCAGAGAGAATTTGAGAAAGAAGAAGAAGGAGAGAAAGAATGGACGAATTCTCATTAACCATTGTCCACACTCAAAGAGTGAATAATTTACAATAGATATAGGATACATGAGTAACTAATGAGCCATAGTGGTGGTCTAGATTGATCTGGACACACACCAGCAGTTACAAGAGTAAACTACCACCTAGTCTACTCTCTCAGGCAGTTACGGGAGTGAACTGCCACCTAGTTGAGTTAACTAGTCAACTAGTCTTCAGTTAACTGACTAAACAAAAAGTAGTGAGTTGGTGATGATCCCAATGTTGCATGGTGACAAAACCAATGCAACATCTAAACTCAACTCAACTAGTCAAACTGAAGTGTCAACTGAAAGAGAATATTCTCCCCTAAAATATATGAGACTGGATAATGACTAATTACTTGTGTGTGTGAAGTAACTCCAACACCGCCCCTGAACATCACTATGGTGAAAATAAAGAATGGATCTCGGCTACAAGGCCATGTTAGGTACCCAAGTACAAAAGATACACTGAAAATGAAGCGAGGAAAGAGGGAAAACCTCATGGGAAAAACCCCCGCTCAAATTACAATGCATAAAAAATAAAATAAAATGATAAGGAACAAAAAACAGTTGCTAAGCAACCTTGTCCTTCACTCCAAGAAGACCTCGCAACTGTGCAAGTTTGTGCTCATTGAATATTTTGTTGAAGATGTAGATGTCTACACGGATCTGATGAAGTAGATGTATCATTGAGATGTCCACACATATCCACTTTCTCTTATTGTAATGAACAATATCCAAATAAATTTAGGATAAAACTTTGAAAACCGTGCGGCCCTTTCTGGAAAAATGCTGAAATTTTGTTGATTTTGAAACAATCATAACTTCACTTTCCGGACTCCATTTCAAATGCTTTGTTTTTTGAAATTGGATATTACCCCGAGAGGAATTAAAATATCCAATTTTTTTCTGCAAATAGTTCTCAGAAAATATTAGAATTGAGTCTGATGTGCGCGGCTCCCTTTTTGTCTCTTGAGATGCATGCATTGCGCATGGAAAAGTATCTGCATGTGACTCCTGAGATGCATGCCATATATATTACACATGAATTTCAGAAAACAAATCTAAAATGGAGTAGACATCATCTTCAATTAATGGAATAAAAAAAATTGTAGATACTTGTGTAGAAGGCTCTTCAAACTGAGATGATTTATCTTCCAGTGGCTTTTCTACATTCTCTATCTTGTCAACATTTTTCATGCATTCTTCCTTATTCCCAAATAAAACCTCCAATCTGCTCCATAAATCATTTGGAGTGAATTCTTGTGAGTCATCATATACTTGATGGAGAATTTCAGGAGAAATAAAATAAAGGATACATCCTATGGCCATATCTTGTCTATTGAGAAAATCGTTTTTCTCATCAGCAGAATCAAGCTCTACTTCCATTGCCATAGTTATTTGGTACAAGCCTCTGCATCTGAGCATAAGAAGAATTTTGGGCTTCCATTCCAAATAGTTATGAGGTGTGAGAAGTATTTCCGGTGAATAATCCATCTTTTTGCTGTCTTCAATCTTTTGTACCTGCAAAAAAATTTGGTGTAGATTTTGCTTAGTAGTCCGTCGGCTCTGATACCATGTAAATGTGTTGAACCTGCACAAAATAGATCTAGCTAAACAATAATACACACATTTACAGAGAGAATTTGAGAAAGAAGAAGAAGGAGATAAAGAATGGAAGAATTCTCATTAACCGTTGTCCACACTCAAAGAGTGAATAATTTACAATAGATATAGGATACGTGAGTAACTAATGAGCCATAGTGGTGGTCTAGATTGATCTGGACACACACCAGTAGTTACAAGAGTAAACTGCCACCTATTCTAGTATCTCAGGCAGTTACAAGAGTGAACTACCACCTAGTTGAGTTTACTAGTCAACTAGTCTTCAGTTAACTGACTGAACAAAGAGTAGTAAGTTGGTGATGATCCCAATGTTGCATGGTGAAAAAACCAATGCAACATATAAACTCAACTCAACTAGTCAAATTGAAGTGTCAACTGAAAGAGAATATTCTCCCCTAAAATATAGGAGACTAGATAATGACTAATTATGACTAATAAACAAGCAAAAACCTTTGGAAAAATAAATCCTAGGTGTGTGTGAAGTAACTCCAACACAAGGCAGCCCAATATTGAGCACGGTCTTAAAGACCAAACCAACATTGCCTTAAATTTATTCAATACCATCTTAGAAACCGATAATACCCGGGTTGAGCTTGAATGCTCGTGGGAAGTAATTGAACAAGACATAAGTATTTGTGAATGCTGGGAGGCCAGACAAAGGTAGTCTAGAAATCAGCCGTAGCTCTCTTTTTCCTAAAGTTGATCTTCTTTTTCATGTCCTCAAATCCTCGCATCTCTAGGAGAAGAAGAGGATTGTCTCCTGAAATTACTCCTATCATTGAGATAGAAAGAAGTAAAGATATTCTGTCAATCCAACAAGGTACTCTAAGGAGAATTTTTTCTGATTCAGCTAGTTCACCTTTCTCAACCTCACCCATCATTTACAAAATGGCATATGTGGGTGGCTCTGGTGGCACTGGAGGGGCCTCATCATGTCAACTTTCGACCTCATCAATAATTGGTAGTTTTTCTAGTCTTCATATTCCTGTCCAATCAACTACTAGCCTTGCTAAGGTCATAAAGAAGTATGGGTTTTTTCAATTCAAGGAATATGCTACTACTACCCCGTGGCATGTATCCTCTCCCTTGAACCTAGCACCTTCTACTCGTCCGCTACCAAAATTTAAAGAGCATCTTCCTAGGTTTTCAGGAAATAATACAGTCACTACAAATGAACACTTAGTAGCATTCTCTAATGTCTGTCACAATATAGGAGCTAATGACAATGATACTTGCATGCGCTTATTTGTCAACTCCCTCGAAGGGAAAGCAACAACAGATTTCTTTGATCTCCCCCCCAAGATTCTTTCCATTTGGGAAGAGTTATTTTACTGGTTCAAGTCCACTTATGGGTAGTCTAAGAGCCCAGCCAAGCAATTATGGGAATACAATAACATTGCATACACGGGCGGTGAGATTATTAAGTCTTTCAACCTTCGTTTCACCAAGTTGTATAATCAAATTCCCGAACTTATTTGCCCCTAGAACCAAGACACTTTTATGCATTATTATAATGCTCTACCTTCCCCTTATCGGCATAGGCTTGAAGAGAAATCTATTGACAATCCTGGTTCCTCTCTTCATACTTGTCTAGAGTATGAAGAATAGCTAGAAAGAACATGTCTCCCTAAGAGGGACTCGATTAAACAAACAAACATGTATGCCCTCCCACAACTGGTACAGGATATGAACAATCAAATGATAGCATACGAGCGAAAGGGAAATGTCCCTTCACTTACTCCTGGGGCACCATATTATTCTTCACCATCTTTTAGGAATACTAATGAAAACAACTTTCATCCCAAATCCATCATGTCTCGCAGTTGGTGTAACTTTTGCGAGGAAAATCACGAGGAAAGTACTTGTGAAGTAAAGAAGAGTGCCAGAGATAAAATCTTTGGAAAAAATCCTGAAACCACCATTGTTGTTTTAGATTGGGCAGAACCAGAAGATGTCATGATCATAAACACTAGGAATAAATCCTATGCTTCAAAAGGAAAATATGATCCCCCCCGTACTTATTCTATCCCAAGCTCATCTTCACAAGCTGCTATTGTACAATCTCCCAAAACTCCTGTCAGTCAAGGAGTTCCCTCCCCTCTTCCCTCTTCCAAATATAAAATTCTCAACCAATTGGCTAATATCAAGGTCGATGCTACTCTTCTGGACATGGTTTCCATCCCTGAACAACAAAAGCATCTAAATTTTTTTATGGAAGGAAAATCTTCCACCATAGCCAATATATATGAAGAGGCAAAAGAAGAGGATTCTATTGTAAATAAAGTAGGTGTAAATAATTTTAGACACCCTGTAAAAAACCCTCCATTTTTCATTTCTATAAAAATTATGGATAAAATATCCCATTGTTTCCTAATTGACGACGGTTTGGGCCCAAGCGTAATGTCGAAAATTATTATGGAAGATCTAGGCTTATCATGTACTAAGGAAAATTCTAGAAGCATGCTCTCATATAATAGTCTACATTAGTCGACTATAGGTGAAATCAAAGACGTGACTTTGGTTTTGTGCACACATCCTGAAATAAGGACAACCCTTAACATCCAGGTAATTGACATGCCAGTAAGTAACTATTCTATCATCTTAGGAAGAGACTGGAAAGCCTTGACAGGTGGATATCTTTCATTTGACAGGACACACTTATCCGTTCCTTGGAATGGAAAGAATATTATAGTCCTAAGGGAAGGAAGAATCTCACCATACATAGAGAGAATTCCACAACCTAACGTAAACTATGTCGAGGAGGACTTAGGAGTGTACTCCATATTTGCGGATGAGGAAGAAACTACCCTAGAACAAATTGATCTGGAAGATGGTATGTGGCACATGCATTTTATGGCTCATGCTCCAACAAAGGTAATGGAGCTGGCATTATATTATACTCACCTGTAGGTAAAATTCACAACTTCTCCTATAGGTTAGAATTTGCTTGCACGAACAACATCACCGAGTTTGAAGCATTATTGCTAGGCATTGAAAATGCTTATAATTTAGGTTGTGGACACCTTACAATTTTGGGGGACACTGAACTTGTTGTGAACCTTGTACGTAAAATATACTCTCCTAGCAATAAGTTGATGAAATGCTACACCCAATCTGTTTGGATGCTTATCTCAAACTTATTATCATTTAACATCACTCATGTTAAAAGGGAACTTAATTCAATGGCTGACAAGTTAGCTGTATTTGCAACCTCTCCTACTCGACAACTTTTTCCACAAAGACTTGATTGTACTTTTCAATATTTATATCGTCCTCATATTCTTGGAAATGCAAAATCATGAGAGGTCTTTCCTAGTGATGAAGGCATCTGTGCTTTCATACAAAATGAACCATATAAGCCCAAGGAGATTATATCCATGGAAAACAACAAAATTTCGAAAGGCTTGACTCCTCTAGAAAGTTCATTTTTCATCAAGTGATGTAGGCAACAAAGAAAAACATAAAGAAGAGGAGTAAAAAAGGAAAGTGGGTGAAACCATTTCCTTGAAAATTGGAACAACCGATTCCCCAAATAATGTTAAGATAGGTGCCCAATGTACCGATGAATAAAAGCTAAAATTCACCGAGTTACTTCATGAATTTCAAGATGTTTTTACTTGGTCATATGAGGATCTTCGTGGTTTTGATCATGCTCTTATACAACATTCCATTCCCATCAAGGAAGGTATAAAACCAGTTAGGAAAAAACAAAGACCCATTAATCCCGCACTTGAAGCTACTATTAGGAAGGAGTTGGAAAAACTTTTGAAAGCTGGGATAATTTTCCCTGTTAAGTATTTTGAGTGGGTTTCCAATTTGGTTCTCGTTCGGAAAACAATTGGTCAGATCCAACTATGTGTTGATTTTCGTGCATTGAATAAAGCAAGCGTAAAAGGCCGTTTTCCTCTCCCTAACATGGAAATGATTTTGCAACAAGTTGCAAGGTCACAAATGATGTCCTTACTTGATGGTTTTTCTCGTTATAATCAGATCAAGGTAAAAATGATTGATAAATACAAAACCACTTTCACTACACATTGGAGCACATTTGCTTATGAACACATGTCTTTTGGCTTATCTAATGCAGGTGCCACTTTCCAAAGAGCTATACAGATAGATTTTGACGATCTGATCGGTAGGATTATTCAGGTTTATCTTGATGAGTATATTCAAAGAACCGATTGGATCATTTTGGTCATCTTAGAAAAGTTCTCATGCGATGCAGAAAGTTCAACATTTCTTTACATCATTCTAAATATATCTTTGGTGTTACCAAGGGAAAGCTCCTTGGGAATATTGTTTCTGATTCAGGAATAAGCATAGATCCCGAAAGGATCGCTACTATTCTGAACCTTCCCACCCCCACTTCCAAAAAGAAGGTTCAAGCCTTTATGGGCATTATCAACTTTGTCCGTAGATTTGTTCCTGATTTTGCTTTAATGGTCAAACCAATTCACAATCTTCTCAAGCAGGATCACTCCTTTTCTTGGACTGAAGACATCGATAATTCTTTCATAAGGATTAAGAAGGAAATCAGTTACGCACCGGTTTTGGCCAAGCCAAACTTAGAGAAATATTTTATTATATACACTAATGCCACTGAGGAAGCAGTTTCTGCTATTCTCGTACATTGTGATGACCAAAATAATGAAAAAACAATAGCTTACACGAGTCAAATCTTATTAGATGATGAATTCAAGTATTCTTATATCGAAAAACATGATTTATCTCTTGTTAAAGCTGTGGAGAAATTTCGCCACTTTATCCTAGGCAAGCACACACTGGTAAAAGTCCCTTTGCCTGCTGTCAATTTTTTTCTTTCACGGACTTATTTTTCAGGGAAGCTTGCACATTGTCTTGCCAAGATCTAGGAGCATGATTTAACCATCATGAATTCAAAAACAATTAAGGGAAAATACTTATCCCTTCACTTGGCTCAACATGCTGAAGCAAGTGAATAAATTGATGAACAAGATAATCCTCTTTCAACACTATTTTACATTGATAGTCGAACCCTTCCTATAGCTAAACATCCCTGTTATAAAAATCTGGTGTATTACTTGCAGTATCAGAAATGTCCAGATAATTTAAATACTCATCAAAGGATAAGGCTCCGTCTTGAATCTTCCATATATATTATTTTAGGAGACTTCTTGTTCAAGAGATCTATCGATGGTATATTACTTCGATGTGTGAATAATGAGGAAGAAAAAAAATGTTACAAGAAACCCATGGATCTTCATATTTTGTTATTCACGTGGGTGGCCACTTTTCTACTAAAACTACTGCTTTTAAAGTAATCAGAAAAGGGTATTACTTGCCTTCAATTTTTCAATATTCTTATAACTTTTCAAGATCTTGTGACAAGTGTCAAAAATTCGCTGGGAAAGAATGTCTTTCTGCCATGCCTTTGCAACATGTCCTCCCTGATTTTCCTTTTTCAAAATGGGGTCTAGACTTTATTGGTCCTATTAATCCTCCATCTTCAACATGGTAGGTTTTTATCTTGATAGCCACAGATTATTTCACCAAGTGGACTGAAGTTGTCCCACTTAAACACTCACAGGATGAACATGTTATTTCTTTCCTTGAAACTTATATTTTCTCCAGATTTGACATTTCTTTAGAAATTATTATAGACAACGGTCCCGCTTTCATTTCCGCTAAGCTGACTCATTTTCTAGCTAAGTTGGGAGTCAAACATTTCACCTCATCAGCTTATTACCCTCAAGGAAATGGGAAAGCTGAGTCTACTAATAACAATTTGGTTAGGATCATCAAGAGGCTCATTGAAGATAAACCTCGTCAATGACACACCCTCCTCACTTACTCCCTTTGGGAAGATCACACTACTACAAGGGTAAGCACATGTTGCACTCCATTTCATATTGTTTATGGCCAAGAAGCTATTTTGCCTACCGAGCTGGAAATTTCTTCTCTACGACTGATGCTACAGATCGAGGAATTAAATTCTTCTAATGTCTCTCAAATGATAAATGCACTATTAGCTTTAGAGGAACAAATGATGTTTTCCTTGGAGAACATAAAGAGAAGACAACAAACCGTAAATAAATATTTCAACAAAAGCGCAAAAGCTGTCAGATTTAAAGTAAACGAGAAAGTCTTGCTTTGGGATTCAACCCATGCTAATAGAGGAAGACATTCGAAGTTTCAAAAATTATGGCTGGGTCATTTTAAAATCGCTTTTGTCCTAGGCGCAGATTCTCATCTTCTAAAAGACTTGGAAGAGCGATTATTTTCCTATAGTACCAATGGTTCCCACTTGAAACACTATGTGGAACCAGTTTGAAGGTTGAACGCTGCATGAAAGACACTGTTGTATCATAATTTTTTGTTTCACTTCTTTGATTTTGCTTTGTTGTTTTTATTTTTCTATTGTTTCATTTCTGTTGTTTTTCTTTTATTGCTTTCTTTTTTTTATCAGAAATAAACTTTGGAGCAGTTTTGCCACAACGATGTTATTCTGTAAGTATTGTTAATCAATAACAATCGAGTTACACAACTATCATGATGTCCCCCTTGAAGATATCACTGCAATTTATTTCTGCTTCTAGTACTGTTGTTAGATAGATGATTAGATTTTCATCCCTACTTTATGCTATCCCTTTCTTCCCCCCACCCTGATATTCAAAAGAGAACATTAAAAAATTTTCTCCTTAAAACAATAAACACTTTCACTGTGACCAATCAAATGTTATGCATACATGAACAAACCCCTCATATGTAACACTTTTCATGAGCTATTCCCAAAGTCCCAGATCATTTCTTCCCTTAAACCGCCTCACTCCCCCTATTGCATAATCATTCTGGTAAATGATTCTTTGATCTACGGTTCACCTATTCTGCAAAACCAAAAATTCCGAGTTCTTAATATGTTGGAAACATATTTCCCTGTGGAGTCACCAATTTGTTGACGCTTAAAAGCGCAACGATGAATACTATGCTCGCAAATGATTGTCAAGATTTATTATTTAACTACATTAATAATATACTAGTAGGTGGGACCCCCTTGTTAGACTTATGGCACTACGGTGGATAAGAAACACTTATATTTTGTTTGCCTATGTGATGGTAGCAACACAATTTTCTACAGTTCATTTGTTTCAGATCATGGTTTAAAATGTTTATGGTAATATATGGTGGTTGGGTGATTAAAACATGGAGCTAAATGGTTTGGATGATCTCTCATAAAATATGATAATGCTGCCCTTTTGGATGAAAGAGTTATACTCCAAGTTTTAATGTTGTGTATTGTTCATGTCGAAAGTTGGGTGATATTGACCCTTGCTACTATGGTTATGCACGTTGTTTGAGTTTCATAGTGGATTGTGTTCCTAGCATATTGACATTTGAAGGAATTTGATATTGGCAAGGGGTGGAACACCTTGGACTATCGTGCACTTTGCAAAAGCAATATGGAAATTTTGGGGTTTTGGTTGATTAATGGTTTGAATGTAATGCTATGGTGAGTTCGCTAGTGGGCTTGGATTGTACTAAAAATTCAATGAAGTCTAAAGGGAGAAGCGACGTGCAGTAAATGCACGTCACTCAAATTCCCCTTGAGCCTGTCACCCTAGTCATTCTTGAAAATTTTTCTCTGGTAGTTGCTGCTGCTCCGCCTTGCTTGGTCGTGGAGTAAGTATATAGTCTTGGTTTTTCTCCTCACTGAGACTTTTCCAGGTATGGGTTTTCTTAATTTTCCATTCATGAGAGTTACTTTGCCCTTTGAATCAAATTTTGGCTCTGGTTGCTCGTGGTCTATGTGATTCTCAAGCTGTTATGATATTTTGGAACTGTGTGTTATGGTTTCATTTTTGGCTTCCTGTGGTGGTATTTCTGGGGTTGTTGGATTTTAAAAGTTGGTCGCGTGGTCCCTAATATGTGTAATTGTTCATTGGAATTATTGAATAAATATTACAGTGGAGCCTGCTTGGTCATGTCTTGGTTTTTGGGTCAGGCCTCTCTGTCAAAGTTGGTTATCACAATTTTCCTAAACTCTGGGATTTGCGAATGCCCCACCTATATCTTGACATTACTGGTCTCTATGACTAATTATTCCCACGCCATGTTCGACTCTGTGGTTTTTTATGTGAACTATGATGGAAGATTGAAGCATTTCGTGCCTTGTCTTGGAAAAACCCTAAGTTGTTGGTTTGCTTTATATGACCCCACATCACCATTGCCTGCTAAACATTACATAGCATGAAGACAATTCTACCCGGAATTTTATGAAAGCACTGTGCGTGCCTTTTGGTTAGGCACGAGTTTATATTTGGTCGTTGATTATGAAGTGTTGTTAAAAGGGGTTGGCTTCAATTGTTTTCTTTTGGAAATTGCAGTCTGTTGTTTTGAAACCCATACAGCCGAGAGTAATATTACATGTTATTTTTCTATGGTAAATTATGATAGGGCACCTACGGAATGAGTTGTCTGTGCCATTCAAATGCCAAACTCTTTGGTCAAACCACCTGTTGTCTCTTCCACTTGATATCTTAAACCCTGAATATTACATTGAGATTGTATTTACTCTAGTTTGAGGTTGATGGGAGAACTATGCGTGCTCGGTTACTTGGGCACGATTTTGTTAGGTCCCTTGTTTGGTAATTCTGGAAGAGATATGTACCCACCTATTCATTTGAAGCTTGTGATCAAAGTATTGAATGTTATTTTTGGTTCAATCATTATGTCGATTGTATAAAAGGGACACCTCTGTTCAAAATGTTTGAGGCCCGAATAAGAGTGATAATGTCCATAATGATTGCATTGAACAATGGTTAAATAAATGATGGATATGAGTTTATTGTCAACACTGTATGTGCTCTTGTTGGTTTTAAAGGATTAAGTATTTGAGTTAATGTTATGGTTGTGGCTCAAAGGCTATTGTGGTTTCTTATAGCGATTACAATGTTGTTCATTATGACTGTCATATAATGATAATGTGGATACAATGGCTATTGTGATTAAATAATTTTGGGCATATAGATTATTGTGTAAAATAATTTGGAAACCAACAAGTAAATTTGTCAAAGAAAATACCAGTTTGGATTATTGTTTTGGAAAAGGAACACTTGTTAAACTTTGAAATTCTAGATAGAGATATGTTTTGGTTGCATTTAAGGTAGCATGTTATGATTTGTTTTCAATTGAACAATATCCATATTGCTTCCCTATCATTCTATCATTTTTCGCTAATTACATTCCCCTCATAATCCCGATTTCACTTATTGCATCCCTATTCTGTGAAATAAATTTAAAAGGAAAAGTTTGTGTAGAAGCGACAAAGGTATAACATAGCAAGGGATGGTGACTGATATTTTGATATTTTTATACACAGTTAAATTGTTGGTTGATTGATTGAACAATATTCATATATTGATCCCCTATCAGTATACCAATTTTCTCTAATTACACTCCCTCCATATTTCCCATGAACCCTATCACCCCATGTTCACTTGGTAATTAATGAATGGTTTGCTATGGATGGAATTGCATGTATATTGTGTCAATTTTGAGTTAATTTTTTATTCATGTAAGCAGAGTGTAATGTATGGATTATTAAGAGCTTCATTACTGATGAAATGTTGCTACGAAGTGAGTGTTTTCAGTAGGGGTAGAAATGACAGAAATAACAGAGGCAGGGGAAATTGGAACCGAGGCCATAGGAGGCCTAGATTTTCTATCCATTTTCACGTTGATCCTCAAGAATTGAACCAACTGTTCCAAGATGGGTTCTTTAATTGGGTTGGCCATGAAATAATGCACCATTGAACAAAAAAAAACCCTTTCCATCATCCTTAGAATATCCCTGGCATTCCCGTTCCTCCACATGTGTCTTTGCAGTCGAAAGTCCCCGCAAATGATGGATGGAAAGAGATCGTCAACCAGACTGTCTCTCACCATCGTGATTGGAACACTATGTCGTTGCCTTTACCACCACCTGTCAATCCCAATGTCTAGATTTCCCATGCTGTTTCGCCAGTTCAGTCTTCACATGCCAGTAAGAGATTAAAAATTGATATTCCCCAACCTATGCAAGACAAAGGAAAATCCGCTGCCTCCCCTTCTTCTCCCTCCAATGATTCCTCGAAATCCATGTCTTCCTGCATGCATTTGAAGGATGACTGTTCCCATGTGATCAACAAGATACAACCTCAAGGGTCTAATCAACCACGAGCTACTTCCTAGAAGTCTAAAGGAAATAATAGTGAAAAAATGAAAATTGCCTCACAAAGTGGAAAATATAGTTTTTAGATTATGTTTTTATGATTTCAGTTGATGAAGACAGTGCTTAGTGGTTTTCAGTATTTTCGGACAACAAGCTCTATTTTGGTATTTTGTGGATAATGTGGATATATATATTGGATATGATATAAATTATTTCTTATATTTAAATATCCAGTTTGAAAGATATTTAAGGGAGCTACAAGAGTGGCATATGGCCAAAATGATTATCCTTTTTGTGTTATATTTTATGATTTAAAAGGAAGGAATGCCAAGAGTCACAAGGGGTTCCACCTACCTAGTTATTATTAATTAATACCTTTAACTATATTATTATTATTTATTTCTCCTAAACTAATTAGTTAAGTTAAATCAACTTAACTAAAGAAAGTAGATGAACTACTTCAACTTATTTGGAAAGAATAAAAGCTGAATGAGAAGAAGAGACAAGAGGAGAATAGAAGGAGAAAGCAAAACTAAGGTTTGCTCTTTGGTTGCATGAGATAGTTTCAGTTTTCATTCATTTATGTGTTTATTCAAAGCCCAATTCTCTTTTTGATAGCATGGTCTTATTGTAGACAACAAGGTTCAAGACTTAACCAAACTTTTTAGACGCTTGTTTTAGAGATGTTGATCCATCCTTAATAGTCTATGTATTCTTGTATGTTTGTGAATTAAGTTTCATGGATGATAAATGATATCTTGCAGAGTCAAAATGGCAACAGTTTGTGGCAAGCTGATCCAGATTATTAATTTCAGTTTTACTTTATTGTCAGAGTCTTTTTGTATGGTGTTCATCGGGGATCTCTAAATTAGACTTTGGTCCATTCCCTCGCAGGGGTTTTGTAAAGAGAAAAACACTTTTGATATCTCATAATGAAATAAAATCAGATTGCTATTCTGTCTCATATATATGTGTATTTGTGACTTGGTTACTTTTCGCTTTTGATCTCCATGTTTACTTTATCATAAAATCTGTGTACATTACAGTAACTTATATAAATTTTATTTTATATTGCAACATTCTTTGCATTAATAAATCAACCTCAATCCTTGTAATTAATACTCGCGGATTGGGAAAATATTTCGAGGCTATAAAACCCCGGGTGACATTCCCGACTATCTTCTTCGCTAGGCAAGATCTGAAAATGATTGAGTAAGGTAATTCATACCTTTTCCTCAACAAATGGTTTTCCCCAATTTCTATAATTCCTTAAGCAATTCAACACTATGTGGATACACCAAAGTAAGACATAAGAGATTTAATTAGTTTCTCTCAATCAATGACTCCATATTGTTGTCAATCATAGAAAATCATCTTGTTTGATTATCACTAATTTATCAATAGTTAGATGCACACAATGTTTTATTCTAAGGTGCTTTTCCAC
Source organism: Picea engelmannii (assembly GCA_009831015.1). Classification (NCBI taxonomy): domain Eukaryota; kingdom Viridiplantae; phylum Streptophyta; class Pinopsida; order Pinales; family Pinaceae; genus Picea; species Picea engelmannii. Next base: position 79,206 of record ML805315.1, read on the forward strand.
CTTTTGTTTGTGAAATTCTACAAAATATAATTTGCTTACCTCATTTACCATTTTGTAGGCGATAATAGGGATTAATAATAATTAAAATCTAATATTACCCTAAACTCTCTAAAATTCTTCCAATGATTTATGTCATCTAGCGAAAATTATTTAGTTCAACTTGGGTAATTGAAAGTATTTTCTCCTTGGTAGAGAATTATCATTATTTATATGGTAGTTTATATCCCGCTCACCATCCGAGGACATTTATGTTAATCACAATTGTAACAAGAGGTTTTGTATTCTAGGGATATTCCAATTGTGATACGTTTTGTTTGGTCTTGGTAATTTCGCTACCAGTTAAACAAAGATCCCATTCAATTTCACTATCATTATTCCACCATGATTGTTTTACGATTATTCTACCGTGATTATTCCACTATTACCCATCATAATTATCCCATGATGACTATTCCATGATTATAAGTCATGATTATCCCATGACGACTATTCCACAATTACTTGTCATGATTATCCCACTATGATTATTCCATGATCATTACATAATCTACACATTCATAATTTCTCATGTAAGGGGTGTTAATATTATGGTAGCTGCGGGAGGTATTTACCTCCACGTGTGAACCTGACGAGAATAGAAGACTCTAGAAAGCAAGAGAAAACCCTAATGAGTTGGCTAATAACCCTAGAAGTCTTGTCGGCTCAAGAAGATAATTTATATTAGGTTATTAGCCTCCAAGAGAAGAAGTCGGCCAGAAATAATAATAATATATTGAATAGACACATATCCAGAAGGAGAAGTCGGCCCCAACAAATATGGCAAAACCAGTATAAACACAGGGCACCGGTTTTCATTTGACACATCTCAAAATTGCAGAGAGCAACTGGTGCGCACTGCAGTTCCCATTTTAGTGCGCACATGTGGAGGAGGGTTGTAGGTGCAGCTGCATCAACAACACGTTTTTAGTATTGGCTTGGACTATCTCTTGGCTAGGGTTTGGACTATCTGATCAACTATTGTTGGTGCGATATCCTTGGAGGAAGATGCGCTACACCTTGTTTGGCTACCTAGCCTAGGGTTTGCTTCCGAAGTAATTCTTAGTCAAGGTTAAGGTGCTCGGAGGGTGGCTTCGGCCTATGGTTGGGTGACGAGGGTATCGTCAATGGTAAAACGAGCACAAAATCTTCTATATTCTAACAGGTTATGGGCCCACACCTCCTTCATTCAGTCTAAATGCTGGAAGGAAACATAGCCGCTAGGATATTGAGCTCGTTAAGGAACTACCGCTAGGGTTACTAGCAGAAGCAGTTTCCAAGACACTGCCGCTAGGGTTACTAGCAGGAGCAGTGGCATAAACCCTAAACCTCTTGTTGAAGCACCTTAAGTGAATGGATTGAACTAATTTCTAGATAGATCAGTGCGCTCTAGCCTAACACATCTCCTGATACTCTCAGCAAGCCAAGACATGAAGTTTGAATTTTTGGTCAAATCTAGGGTTTGACCAAGTCAAGCAAGCCATGACTAACTCTATGAAGTTTGAGAACAAATTAGATGGAGCCTCTAACTTTAGAGTGTGGAAGACAAGGATTTACCTCACCCTTGCTAAGAATAAAGTGCTGAATATCGTGAAAGGAAAGATCGTGAAGCCAGAGTTTGAAGAAGGAAAAGAGAAGGAACCGCAGAACGTTGCAGCTATGGAGAAGTTCAAAGATGTTGACATCAATGCCATGAGTATCATAGTGGATTCTATAAAAGAACACTTGATACCCTACATCTCCCATATTGACTCATCGAAGAAGATGTACGATGCCCTAACAAATCTCTTCTCGGTCAGAAACATTGGACAAGTTATGAGTCTGAAGAATGAGCTCTGTGACATGAAGATGAATGATGAGGACAACATAACATCATATTTTGTGAGAATCTCTCAATTAAGAGATCAACTACAAGCTATTGAAGAGATCATCTCAGAGAAGGAATTGGTAAACATAGTACTAAATGGTCTTCCCAAGACGTGGGATGCATTTTCCGCAAGCATGAACATAAGGAAGGAGTATCCAACATTTGAAGAACTTTGGACTTGTTGTGCTCAAGAAGAATCAAGGATCAGTGCAAAAGAGAAACCCCAAAAGAAGTATGATGATCAAGCCTTCACAACAAGATTCAAGAACTTCAGGAACACAAGGAAGTTTGGTTCAAGGAGGAAGCCAAATCAAGAGAAAGACATTTCAGAAGTACAATGCTTCAACTGTCGAAAGTATGGTCACTACAAGAATCATTGTCCCGAGCTAAAGAAAAGGAAGGAGAAACATGAAGCATCAATTG
>ML805315.1:97012-113107 GCA_009831015.1 Picea engelmannii
TTACCTGTAATACCTCCCTAGCTAGGAGGGAGTGTTAATATTATGGTAGCTGCGGGAGGTATTTACCTCCACGTGTGAACCTGACGAGAATAGAAGACTTTGGAAAGCAAGAGAAAACCCTAATGAGTTGGCTAATAACCCTATAAGTCTTGTCAGCTCAAGAAGATAATCTATATTAGGTTATTAGCCTCCAAGAGAAGAAGTTGGCCAGAAATAATAATAATATACTGAACAGACACATATCCAGAAGGAGAAGTTGGCCCCAACAAATCTGGTAGAACCAGTATAAATACAGGGCGCCAGTTCTCATTTGACACATCTCAGAATTGCAGAGAGCAACTGGTGCGCACTGCAGTTCCCAATTTGGTGCACACATGTGGAGGAGGGTTGCAGGTGTTGTTGCAGCAGCAACTAGTTTTCAATATTGGCTTGGACTATCTCTTGGCTAGGGTTTGGACTCTCTGATCAACTATTGTTGGTGCGCTATCCTTGGAGGAAGATGCGCTACACCTTGTTTGGTTATCTAGCCTAGGGTTTGCTTCCGAAGTAATTCTCAGTCAAGCTTAAGGTGCTCGGAGGGTGGCTTCGACCTATGGTTGGGTGACGAGGGTATCGTCAATGGTAAAACGAGCACACAATCTTCTATATTCTAACAAGGGGGAGGTCAACATCCTTTAATTTTGTTTAATTTAGACACAAACCCTTTCCTCTTGAATTTACTTTAAGAAAATATAATTTAAATTACACAATTTGAATTTATAATTGAATCATTATTACCGAAGTATGGAGGATAAATGGATAGAAGGTTGATCAAGGCTTTGCGGTTTCGGGTCTCTTTTACTTTAGCACATGATCACAGGTCACTAATGTGGCTCGAGGACCCCCCTTCCTTCTCCACTACTTTCCCGTATCGAGTGATGTTTCTTTGGGGTTGGAGCCATTTTTCTATAGTTTTTTTCTACCTCATTCCTATAGCTTGACGGTTGTGTTTTGTCACTTTCTGTAGTTTGTGTGGCCTGGTCGTTTTCAAGGTTTTCTCCCTCTAGTAGTTATTTCTACCTACGAGGATGAGGTGGATTATTCGTCTGACCCTGTGGTTGGTCAGGCTTTGTAGAGTGAGCCAATTGGCTCTCAAGCTTCCTTCCTGCCCGAATTTCTTTCCAAATTCACTGACCTCATGGTCCAACCTCAGTTTGGTGGTTTTTCAGAAGGTATTTCCACCATCTTTTTCTCCTCCCAGAGAACCTCCCTTCCCTTGGCCATTTTTCTTGCATGGGGTCTAGGTTTGGCAACGAGATCTGGACCAGTTTCAAGCTCGATGGTGGACGGGCCTTTCTAGCTCGGCCTATAGGTTCCACCTTCTCTCTCTCCAAGTATCCAACCCTGTGTCGCCAATCGAAAAAGAGGTTTTCTTTGATTCAACTTTCAAAACTCTGGTTTCTTCTGATCAAGGTTTGTACAATCCCTCTGGTGTCGTTGACTCTTTGAGCCTTCTTTATGCAGACCCCCTACCTCACCCTTCGGTAGGGTCCGCGAACTCTCGATCACTGGATCGTTCCTTCCTGCTGAGCCAAAATAACTCTCTGGTTCTAGATGGAACCCTTCGAACATATCCACAGGTCCCTTCATCCCTGACACTGGCTTTGAGAAGCCCTGCGTGCATGCCACCCTTTTCGGTGCCATTCTCCCTCCTGTGCCAACAGATACCTCTGCGCTGACTCCTTTTCTCTCTCGTGACCTCAAGCTATGAACCAAGGCTCTAGACTACGCGCCTTTCGCGTTTCAGAAGTTTGGGACTCCTACATGCGAGCTCTCCCTGACTCCCTGTCCTTCAAAATGACGAAACCCAAAAAGGGCCAAATGACTCCTCCTTTAAGCCTTCTCCACACGATCCTATCATGTGGCCTAGGGCTACTCCTCCGAGTGCTTCGGCTTTCACGATTCGGGGAATCGCAATGCAATGATCCTCCTTTCCCTTTCAAATCCCCAAAACCCTGAGACCCGATACCTCTCAGGTCTATGGTCCAGATCCGTCACTTGATCAATGGACCAGATCAAATCCCGACGATCTCCTTTTCAGGATTTTGTGAAGTCTTCACCTCCCAACTCCTGGTGACCAAACTCCCGATGACTTCCAAATCTCTGCCACGCATCCTCCAAAATGGACGATTATGATCCTTTCGCGATTTTGGCCCGATCTTCTCCTTCATTTCCCTGGTGCTGAAACGTCAACCAACAACCACGTATCCCCTCCGATGGACGACTGTAACTCTTAATCACGATCAACATTCGTGATCGTTTTGGGATGATCAACGGTCATGATCAAATCTCGACATTCTTCCTTTCGGTGATTTGGGAGATTCTTCACTCTCGTCTCCCGATAAACAAATCCCCGGTGGCTTCTGGATCTTCGCCACGTGTCTTATAACGACAAATGGTTTTGATGCTTTCGAGACTCTCATGAGTCCGTTCCACTTTGCATACACAAGGTTTAAACCTCATGCGCCTTCCTCCATAACTGATGGCTATCGGTCCTCTGTACTAGATCTGACGGTCTGCGGTGCTCCTCCTCCTGAGCTTTCCCATCTCTCAGACTTAAAAGGTTTTCTAAGTGTCGAAGACTTCAGCCTTCAATTCTTCCCTATTGAAGATCTATACTCAAAAGTGCTATCCTTCCTAAGCTTCATCCTCTTTGAAGATTCGACCTCTTACGCACACCTTGCGTTCGAAGATCTTGAATAACTTAGATTCGAGGAATTTTCTTGAAATGAAAATACCTTACGCCCACCTGGCATTCTCTTAGGTTATCCCTTCGAAACTTGGCTGGTTCTAGCCTTTATGCGTTCCTTGCACTTGGATCCTCAAGTTCTCTCTGAGTCATTTTAAGACTCAGTCAACACACACCTTGTGTTTTTGAATGCACACCTTGCATACACGGTTCGGAAGAGAAACGATTGGAACTGATCCACTTTCGTTACAGGTTCATGAAATCATCTTCTTGAACTCTCATATAGGAACGAGAATGAAACAAATACCACATACATAATGAAATATTCATGCAATCACATTCAGATGAACACAATCCAGTTTGGGACAACTTTTCATCTGTTCTATTCATTCATAAAAATGAAAAATACACATGGTGTTCCTCTGCTCTATTCTACTCTGGTTATACTACAATCCTTTCATACTCTACTTTGTATGTCTCTATTACAAATTGAAAATCAGAATATCTAAGGATTGGCTTCGTGAGCTCTCTCGTCTTGTTCTGAAATCTATCATTTCAAACTTAAAATTGTTACCTACTCTGTCCCATTACAATAACTGCTAATTACTATCAGACAGAGTCAACACTCCATGTCTGCGATTTCTTACAGTCCTTAGAGACTTTTCAAACAAGTTACAATATTCAAATTGCTCAATAAAATATCTCAACAACCCAATTAAATTCTGAGTTAATGCCCGATTTGAATTTTAGGCGTTGCTGAAATCTCTTTTGATTGCCTCCACGTGTGCGCTATCGACCTTGAAGGCGATGCTCCTACATCATACTCCCCTAGTTAACTTTTTTTTTTATGGACTCTTGTCCATGAGCTCCTACACTGTCTTTCCATGCTTCAAAATATCAGGTTCTGTGACCCAACTTGCATCTTCCATTGGGTGATCTTTCCATTTCACCAGATACTCATGATATGTCTTCCTCCTGGTTTTCTTTCCATCTCTCTTCATTCGCTCTGTGTCTTATAGGAGGCATGACTTCATTACGTCACCTACAAACACAAATTGAAAATTTCCTTGATACCACAAATGGAACCAACCTTCCTCCTTTTCCTTTGTCTGTTTTCCACAAACAAACTCAAAATATTATCTCTAATACCACCTGATGCAGACCCCCTACCTCACCCTTCGGCAGGGTCCGCGACCTCCCGGTCACTGGATCGTTCCTTCTTGCTGAGCTGAAATAGCTCTTTGGTTCCGGCTGGAACCCTTCGAATAGATCCACAGTTCCCTTCGTCCCTGACGCTGGCTTTGAGAAGCCCTGTGTGCACGCCACCCTTTTCGGTGCCCTTCTCTCTTCCAAGCCAACAAATACCTCTGTGTTGACTCCTTTTCTCTCCTGTGACCTCGGGCTATGACCCAAGGCTCTAGACTACGCACCTTTCACGTTTCGGAAGTTCGGGACTCCTACATGCGAGCTCTCCCCGACTCCCTATCTTTCGAAATGCAAAAACCCAAAAAGGGCCTAACGGATCCTCCTTTAAGCCTTCTCCACATGGACCTGTCCTGTGGCCTAGGGCTACTCCTCCTAGTGCTTCAACTTTTGTGATTCATGGAATCACAATGCAATGCTCCTCCTTTCCCTTTCAAATCCCCGAAACCCTGAGACCTGATACCTCTCGAATCTACGGTCCATACCTGTCACTTGATCAATGGTTATCGACCCTTGGTTATGGAAGGAAGCAAAGAACAAGGAAGAAAAGGTGAAAAGCGAACTTCGTGGAAGACACAGTAATTCTCACTGGGTCGAAGTGAGAAAAAGAGCAGAAAAGATGGAGCAAAGTATGGAAATGAAAGTTGTTGGATGAGGAGATCGAGGATGACAGATCAACAAGGAAGATGGATCGAGGACAACTCAAAAAGTGGAAAAATCCACCGTTGGATGCTTTGGAGCACCGCGCGAGAAGGAAGGAAAGACAAGCTCGCGAAGCCTGAAAAAAGCGGGTCAAGTTGACCTAGGGTTTTAGACACCTAGGGTTTTGGCACCTAGGTTTTGGCCTAGGGCTGTCGGTGAGGTATTGTAATGTATAAATAAAGGTCAAGAGGACCCGGGTCGGTTTGGTATGATATTGTTGTTGATATAGCTCTATTGTTGTGGTGAGATATTACTGTATTGAGAGAGAGAAGTGCTAAGTGAGAGAGACTTCTGGTATTGTAAGATCTTCATCTGTGTGCGAAGGTCAAGTCCTGCAGCTAGGTGCACAGGAAATGGAGAGAAAGAGAGAGAAGAAAGAAGATCTGCTAGCTAAGAGTGCGGACAAGAAATGTAGGCTTTATCTTTATAAATCATAAGCACAGTTTTGTGGTCGTAGCCCTAGAGAGAGGGTGAACCATGTACATCTTGTGTTCTGTGTGTGATTGAAGCTTTGATATCTGTTATTGTTATATTGTTACTTGCATTGTTGTATTAGATCAGATCTATAACTGTGTAGGGTATATCTAGCTTGGTGAGGGATATATGAATGATGCCTTGTTGTTGTATTAGATCCACTTGATATTCCCCTGGTTGTAGACATCTTTGTCCTGCAACCCCACTCTTAGTTGCTTCAGGTGAGACTGCATATGCTTCGCAAGTGTTGCCGAAAGGGCCAGTATCTAGGGCTTGTTGGTGTGCTCTTCAAGTTAACCCTGGGTCTGCCCCTGTGCCAACAAATGGTTCTGTTGCCGGGACATGAATATTTGTGAGGGAATGTCAAGGTGGTTCCCATTGAAGACAAAGATTCAGAAGTGGATAGAAGATAAAGAGAGGGACTTCACTGAAGCCCAAAACAAGAACCCTAAGCTAAGTACTGAAGATTGGATACAAAGATACATCTTCACCGAAATTCACGAGATCTTGTTTGGAGGAATCCATCAGGAGTTGTATGAGTGGTTGGCTAGGTTAGCAAATACCCAGTTCGAGATCAGATCTAGAACCCCCGTAGTTTGGACGTCGACGTTGATCTAGAAGGTCAAAAGAGTCGATAACGCTGTATCCAGAGTAGTAGATCATTGGTTTGATAGTACCATTGGAGGGTATATCACCGAGTTTGTTGTTGACAGAGTAGAATCGTATAGCCAAGCCGAGAGATACTTTTTCAAAGGACCCAGAGGAAAAATTTTGCACTTCTGAAGCTGAGAATCAAGATGTTATTGCATGAAAAGAACGTCTTGAAGATACAGTAGATTGAGTGGATTGGAAAAGACTAATGTTCAGGAATTCAGACAGTGATAGTGACAGAAAAGCTGGACATACGTGCAGTGGGAGAGTATTCAGAGGGGTTCACCTTGAGAACCTGTTTAAGCAAAACTACAGGGAAGAGGGTTTCTACAGTGGAGAAGAGGCATATTTGATAGACGGAGAACATTCAGAACCTGCTAGGATAGAGGAAGGAGAAGCCGAAGAACCTCACCAGGACGAGCCCGAAACTTCAGGAACTGCACAAACTGTTGAAGTAAGTACTGTTAATCCTTCTGTTATTTCAGCAACACTAGGTAATCAAAATACTCAGAATCACCAGAGTCCTCAGATTACTGTTACTAGTAGCTCAACATCTACTCAGACAGGAAACCTAGGTAGCTCTATGGAAGATGAGATGAGGCTCCCTATCTTTAGGGGAGATGGATATGAAGATCCTGATGAGCATTGGTTTATGTGCGAAGCCATATGGAATATTAAAAATGTCACAGATGAAGATGTTAAAAGGACCTAGTTCAACACTACCCTAAGGGATCACGCACTAAGTTGGTACATGAAGCTTGTCCTAGGACTTGCACAACCTAAGCCACTGGGCGAGATCAAGAATGCACTGATTGTAGAGTTCAAGAAACCTAAGTCAGAGTCTCAATGTATTACAGAACTGAAGGAGATCAAGCAGAAAGTAGCCGAGCCTGTTTGGGAGTTCGATCAAAGGTTCAAGACCTTAACAGGTCGTTTAAATTTTTAGATCCCAGACGAACAAAATAAAGAATGGTTCATCGCTGCCCTCTTACCACACATCAGAGTTCCCCTGATGCAGCAGAAGATTGCTTCGTAGACATAAGCATTGGAAATCACTATGAAGCTTGAATCAATCCCTATGGGAAAATCTATCTCAGGTATGAGCCAGATCTTGAGCCATCTGACTAGTTTATCTCTGCAGGTCGAGGATATGAAGAAGGATAAGGGGAAAGACAAAAGATAAGATATCTAGTGTGTAAGATGCAGATCAGAAGGCCATGATAAGGAACATTATCCTTTATTCCATGAATATTTGGCCTCAGGAGCACCGATCCCCTTGAAGCAAGTCAACCTGCCCTGGTGCGAAGTATGCAGAAATAGGCATCACACATGTGAGTGCTATTACATGCAGAAGTATATTCAGACTCCCACAAATTTATATTGCACATTTTGTAAGTTTATGGGGCACGAAAATATGGATTGTAGGGCCTATGACCTTCTACATGAAAGATCGAGGGACATATACAAGATCCAAGGAGAAGCACAACAAGAAGGAAACACTCCGCAATATAACTCCCCAGGAAGAGAAAATTTCAATCCTCCCGGTGGATACAAAGGACGAGGAGGAGGAACGGGCTGAGGCCAAGGACATCTCATCTGTTACAACTGCATGCAACTAGGACACTTGGCAAGGGATTGTCAGAATCCTTGCACTACATGCAGCTATTGCAGCTCATTCGACCATGTTATAGAAGATTGCCTTGTGCTGCTAGCTAAGCTGCATGAAAGACGAGGACCTCAACAGAATCCACAAGTGAAATTGATATATGATGAGCCTCACGGGGAAGACCCTAAAGTCGTTGTTATCACTCGAGGAGGCGCTGCTACAGGAGAGGATATAATGACTCAAGGAAAGATTGCAGAAGACTCGGGTATCAGGAAGGCTACAGAGAAGACCCGAACTTTCGATGCAAAGAAATAAAGACAAATCTTTGAGGAAGCAAGATAAGAGTTTAAAGTAGATCAAGGTTCCTCATAAAAAATACAGCCAGAAATAAAAGAATATGGAATGCCTCGGGCATTTGATCAATCTTGTTCACCACAAGAGGGAAAAGAGGTAAACAAGCTCATGGAATTTTTATGCACCTGCGTTAAGTTGATTCAGGATAAAGGCGTTGTAAAAGAGCTACAAAACTTAATCAAACAGTATGAACTATGAAATATAGACCCCTTACTGAATAGGGCAGTACATCAAATTAGAAAAAGGAGAAGGAAAAATAAATAATTACACTTGAATGCTCAAATAGGAGAGTATGATATAGACTATGTGGTCCTCGACTTAGGGTCAGAGGTCAATGTCATGACGAAGAAAACTTGGGCACTGATGGGGAAACCGAAGTTGATATACTCCCCTATCAGGCTTAGGATGGCTAACCAGCAAGCTGTCAGCCCCTTTGGCAGATTGGAACATGTCCCTGTGGACATCGATGGAGTGAGAACGTTAGTAGATTTCGAGGTAATTGAAATTGTTGATGACAGTTTCCCTTACCCTGCACTGTTAGGAATTGATTAGGCCTTCGATAACTCCAGAGTGGTTGATTTGAAGAAAAGATGAATGACATTTGAAAGAGATGGCCTTCGGGTCATTACACCCTTAGATCTAGATGAGGGTCCGTGATATACAAAGCCCATCAGAGAAGAAGACCACACATACAAACTGGAAAACATATACAAACTGACAGCCAGACAGCATGATTACATCAACCCTACAACCGATGGGAATCTGAGCTGGCGAAGTGACAACGCGTGTTCATCAGATTCAGAAGAAGCGCTAGAGAGCTGGCAGGAGCAGATGTATGAAGTATCTACCAGAAGATGTGCCAGATTAGCCAGAGAAGTTTGTTGGATCGACACAACAGTAAGTAACTTAACCACATTTGATGGTATGAACCCTTTAGAATCCTTCCTATCAGATTTTGAAGCAAGTGTACCAACACAACAGAGGTTGTTGGCAATGAATGAGGCCCTGGAAGCCACACCAGCAAGATGGTGGGGAACCCACAAATGCAATATTACAGACTGGGTACAATGTCGAACTTTGATGACAACGCGGTTCTCAACACAAGTAGAAGGATGTGAAGCAAGGTACACAGGTCGAAGCTGACCAAACGACCATGTGCAGAGCTGCAAAAAGGCCTAGAGTGATTGTCCCCAAGAACAATGGGTGCACAGTTTCATTAACACACTGGACACAACCCCTATCAACTGGTACCTTCAAGCGGAGTTGCACCTCATCATTGCAGACTGGGAAGGTATGATTCAGAATTTTGTAACCACCTTTTTATTTGAAAGTGAATATCCTTCAGTAGACCAATAATTACAGATTGTGAGACATAAGGTATTTGAAGAGGCATCTAGCCTCCCTATGGAACAATAAGAGAACGAATGGACTGCACCTCTCCAAAAATTGCAGAGTTGCTACAACACCAATGTCGACGATGATGATCCCATAAAAGTAAACATCCATGAAACAAAAGGCCAAAGAGATGTGGAAGGACCGAGAGTTGAGCTACCATTTATTGGTCAGCCAATCAAGATTAAAAAAGTCAATATTGGGATAGAGGCGACACCAAAGCTTGCCAATGTCAGAGATTACTGGGATGCTACTACCATTGACAAGATTACAGAGTTGTTGCACGGATATCAAGACTTGTTTCTGACCAAGTTCACTGATATGAAAGGTATCAAAGGTCCTATGGGAGAGATAAGGATACCTTTGAAACCATGTGCGAAGCCAGTCAAGCAAAGACCCTACATATTGAACCAAAAATATAAGGAAAAAGTGAATATTGAGCTCGACAGAATGCTGGAAGAAGGGATTATTAAACCTGTCGAAGTGTCAGAGTGGATCAACCCTATGGTGGTACAAGACAAGAAGATAGGCGAGATCAGGATCTGCGTAGATCTCAGGAAGTTGAATGATGCCTGTCTGCATGACCCTTTCCCTACACCATTCACTGATGAAGTATTAGATAATGTGGGAGGCCAGGAGGTATATTCTTTTACAGATGGATTTTCAGGATACCATCAGATCCAGATTGCCAAGGAGGATCGCCACAATACCACATTTTCCACGGAATGGGGATGCTACCAATATACAATGATTCCATTTGAACTAAAGAATGCCTCAACCATCTTTTCCAGGGTGGTGGTCGAAACATTCAAAGAATTTCTGCATAAATTTTTAGAAGCATACTTTGATGACTAGACTGTGTTTAGTTTGTTGAAGAATCACATTGAATGTTTGAGGTTAATGCTAGACAAATGCAGACAGTGCCAGATTGATTTAAATCTGAAGAAGTGCATCTTATTCTCACCATTCAGGGTGTTGTTAGGACATATTGTATGCAAGCAAGGATTATTGGTAGATCCCTCTAAAATCGCCATCATAGTTGATTTTCTGCCTCCTAACTCAGTTAAACAACTGTGCACTGCGCTAGGACATACTGGCTATTACAAGAAATTCATTAAAGGCTATGCTCAGATAACAACACCGATGGAGAAGTTGTTGAAGAAAGATTGTCAGTTTGGTTGGACAGACGAATGCCAGCAAAGCTTAGACACACTGAAACAAAAGATGGTGACTGCGCCCATTCTGGTCTTTCCAGATTGGAGCAAGGAGTTTCATGTGCATGTCGATGCGTCTTCTATTGCCTTAGGAGAAATATTGGCACAAACTGGAGAAGGGGATATCGACCATCCGTTAGCTTTTGCTAGTAGGAAGCTATCTATAGCTGAAGTTAATTACACCACTACAAAGAGAGAAGGATTAGCCATGGTGTACGCACTGCAGAAATTACACCACTACTTGTTGGGAGGACACTTTAAAATGTTCACAAATCACTCTGCATTGAAGTACCTAGTCAACAAGCCAATGTTCGGGGGGCAAATATGCATATGGCTTCTGCTGGTTCAAGAATATGATTTTGAGATCATAGTTAAGCTAGGAAGAATGAACAAGGGCCCTGACCACTTGTCGAGGTTGGAACATGGTGAAGAACCCACCAGTTTGGAGGATACACTGTCGTATGCAAAACTACTCGCCATTAGAAAGACTGATGACCACTTTGCAGACATAGTCCAGTTCTTGTCAACATGAATGGCACCTAGTGAGTATACAATTCCCCAGAAGAAACATCTAGTGGTGCGCGCTGCAGACTTTTCACTGATAGCTGGTCAACTATACAAGATGGGACCCGATGAGATATTAAGGAGGTGTGTTATGGAGACAGAGCAACCACTGATCCTTGCAAAAGCTCATGAAGGCATCATAGGAGGAAATTATGTAGGGAAAACAACTGTGCAGAAGGTTCTTAGAGATGGCCTTTGGTGGCCTACCTTACACAGAGATGCTATAGATTATGCTGGAGCCTGTGATGTATGCCAGAGAGTTGGAAAACCATCCCGAAGAGATGAAATGCCATTAGCACCGTAGATGACCCTATAAGCATTTGAAAATTGGGCCATTGACTTCATGGGACCTATAAACCCACCAGGTAAGTGCACATGAGCACGGTACATAATTACTACGACAGAATACCTGACTAGATGGGTTGAAGCAAGAGAAGTAAAGGACTGTAGTACAACTACAACTGGAAGTTTTATATTTGATGACATAATAACCATGTTTGGATGCCCCGAGACCCTTATGAGTGATCAAAGCACACACTTCATCAATAAGACAGTCGAAGGCCTGACTGAAGAATTTGCAGTCCACCATCAGAAGAGTACACCTTACCATCCACAAGCAAATGGAACAGTTGAAGCATTCAACAATATCTTGGAGACGACACTGACAAAGATTTGCATCGTGAACAGGGATGACTAGGATTTAATAGTACCTACAGTACTATGGGCCTATAGAACCACTTGTAAGAAATTAATAATGCAGACCCCTTTCAAGTTGGTTTATGGTCTTGAAGATGTTGTCCCGATGGAATACTTGGTACCAAGCTTAAGAATTGTTTCATTTACATACATGGATGATACTGGTGCTGCTCGCGAGAGGCTTGCACAGTTGGTTGAACTGGAAGAAGATAGATTTATTGCATGATTCCATCAACAAGTTCATAAGGAACGAAAGAAGGCTTATCATGACAAGGAAATCAAGAAGAAGGCATTCAAACAAGGTGATTTAGTATTGTTGTATGAAAGTAAGTTTACAAAACATCCAGGGAAGTTCAGGATGCATTGGCTCGGACCATATAAGGTCGCCTATGTTACCGAAGGAGGAGCTGCGCAGCTGAAGACATTGAACGGAGAGTGGAAGGAAGGATTAGTGAATGGGAGTCGGCTGAAGTTGTACTATGACAACCAACTGCCTCACAGACCTTAGTAAAAGCAAGAAGAAAAGGGTATAGGTACCGGGTGCAGTTGAAACTGGGTACCAGACACAGAAAAGACAGTATGCACAAGGATGGGAAGGATGCATAGAGCAGAAAGCAAAGGCTGCCCTACATAGTCCAAAATCGAAGTAAAACAAAAGGATCAGATCTGAAGTGCCTCGGGATGAGTCACAGGTGAGTGTTGGGGGCTTGTTGGCCCTTGGTTATGGAAGGAAGCGAAGAACAAGGAAGAAAAGGTGAAAACTGAACTTCGTGGAAGACACAGTAACTGTCACTGGGTTGAAGTGAGCAAAAGAGAAGAAAAGATGGAGTGAAGTATGGAAATACAAGTCGTTGGACGAGGAGATCGAGGATGACATATCAACAAGGAAGGTGAACCGAGGACAACTCAGAAAGTGGAAAAATCCACCGTTGGATGCTTTGGAGCACTGCGCGAGAAGGAAGGAAAGACAGGCTCGCGAAGCCCGGAAAAAGCGAGTCAAGTTGACCTAGGGTTTTAGACACCTAGGGTTTGGCACCTAGGTTTCGACCTAGGGTTGCTGATGAGGTATTGTAATGTATAAATAAAGGTCAAGAGGACATGGGTCAGTTTGGTATGACATTGTTGTTGATCTAGCTCTATTGTTGTGGTGAGATATTACTGTATTGAGAGAGAGAAGTGCTAAGTGAGAGAGCCTTCTGGTATTGTAAGATCTTCAGTTGTGTATGAAGGTCAAGTCTTGCAGCTGGGTGTGCAGGAAAGGGAGAGAAAGAGAGAGAACAAAGAAGATATGCTAGCTAAGAGTGCAGACAAGAACTGTAGGCTTTATCTTAATAAATCATAAGCACAGTTCTTTGGACGTAGCCCTAGAGAGAGGGTGAACCACGTACATCTTGTGTTGTGTGTGTGATTGATTATTTGATCTCTGTCACTGTTATATTGTTATTTGCATTGTTGTATTAGATCATATCTATAACTATGCAAGGTAGATCTGTTAATGTTTATGCCATTATTATAGTTCTTTGCAATTCAATATATAATAGCAACATAAGAACAAGATCACTGAGAAATACACATCCACAAGAGACACAACATTTATCTTGGGAAACCCTCTAGGCGAAGAAAACCCAACAAAACTTCCTTAATATAAATAGCCAATACAATGCCAAGAGATCTTATGCTAAAATAGAAAGTCCTCCCCTAAGATATGCGCCACTCTCTCTCTCCTTTGCCGGTAACAGATCATAACTTGTCTCTCAAACTGAGCAAGTGAATTGTTGTCAAATGAGGCACTAGCCTCCTTTATTTACACAAGTTCTGGCACGTGTCAAGTGTCTCTTCACTGGCAGGGCCAACTTCTTCATCTGGGTGGGTAAACCCACCTTTATTATATTTCTGGGTCTTCTTATTAACTACTGGGGCTGACTTCTTATTCTACCTATTATAATTGTCTATTGACCAATCCGCAAAAGGGGATTTGGTCCTATTACAATGTCCGACATGATCAATCCATAATGGGGATTGATCCTATAAATAAAATATCAATAATAATAAGAATACTCTTTGCAGTTACATTATTTCAACACTCCCCCTTAACAAGAAGGGTATTCTTCAGCAACATCATGTGAGAGAGAGAGGACAACATCATCAACAACATCAGGTAGGAGGAAAACATCATCAATATCATCTTGGTTGGTGTATTTATAAATCATTGAAAGTTTTCTTCATCGACAACATCATTATTCACAAAGGAATGCCATCATCATCTGCATCAATATGTATCAGTATAAAAATGATACCTCATCTCAGCACTAGGCTGGCCCATCACAGTACTAGACTGGCTCTATGTCACAGCTGTTAAGCTGGTAGCTCAGTGCAAGTCACATCTTGCTTTACGTCTGACAACTAGGTCAGAAGCAAGGTATACATCATCTTGCTTTACGTCTAACAACGAGGTCAGAAGCAAGGAACACACACATCGTCTTGCTTTACATCTAATAGCGAGGTCATAAGCAATGACTCATATTCCTTTACATCTAACAACGAGGTTAGAAGCAAGGAACACACACATCATCTTGCTTTACGTCTAACAGCGAGGTCATAAGCAATGACTCATCTTGCTTTACGTCTAACAGCGAGGTCAAAAGCAATGACTCATCTTGCTTTACGTCTAACATCGAGGTCAAAAGCAAGGAACACACACATCGTCTTGCTTTACATCTAACAACGAGGTCAGAAGCAATGACTCATCTTGCTTTACGTCTAACCGTGAGGTCAGAAGCAAGGAACACGCACATCGTCTTGCTTTACGTCTAACAGCGAGGTCAGAAGCAATGGCTCATCTTGCTTTACATCTAACAACAAGGTCAGAAGCAAGGAACACACACATCGTCTTGCTTTACGTCTAACAACGAGGTCAGAAGCAATGAATCATCTTGCTTTACGTCTAACAACGAGGTCAGAAGCAAGGAACACACACCAGCTTGCTTTACGTCTAACAACGGGGTCAGAACCAAGGAATCATATATACTCCCCCTTTCAGGGAGGGTCCTTTCAGACTATACCAAGCTTATCTCGAAAGTGTTCAAACTTTACACAAGATAGAGGTTTGGTCAACACATCAACAACCTGTTCATCTGTGCTAATGTACTAGAGCTTCAAGGCTCCTCTCTATACCATGTCGCAGATGAAATGATAGCGGATCTCTATGTGCTTCAACCTGTCGTGGAATACAGGATTCTCTGTCATCTTTATGCAGCGCTAGTTGTCACATAGGATCATGGTTGCTTCCATCTCTAGGTCAAATAGACCGGTCAACAACTTTCGAAGCCATATAGCTTCGCAGCTAGCAGAACATGCGACAATGTACTCTGCTTCCACTTTGCTGAGAGCAATACTGGATTGCTTCCTACTCCACCACGAGATCATGGTTGATCCCAAACTGAAACAACATCCGGAAGTGCTTTTTCTGTCAGCAACGCTTCCTGCCCAAACTGAATCAATGTATCCACTCAATGTGAAATTATGATCTCCATCATAGCTGAGACCATAATCTATTGTACCTTTAAGGTACCTCATCACATGTTTTGCAGCCACTAGGTGAACACGTCTGGGCTCTATCAGAAACTGACTCAAGGTGTTCACAGCAAAACAAATGTCTAGTCTGGTGTTCATCAGGTACATCAGTGATCCAATAATCTGTCTGTACAGTGTGGCATCAATCAAATCTGACGAAGTATCGACCAGCAGCTTCAACTTCACTTCCATGGGTGTATTCATGGGTTTGCATTCCAACATGTCGAATCTCTTTAAGATCTCGACCATGTACTTCCCTTGGTTAAGGAAGATCCTCTCTGGACTCTGCCATACCTCAAGACCTAAGAAATAATGCATTCAGCCGATGTCTTTTATTTCAAATTCAGAGGCAAGTCTCCTTTTACATTCAACAATGAGATTTTCTTCTCCAATTAAGAATAAGTCATCCACATATAGCAGTAAGATTACTGACTCATTATCCATAATTTTGAAGTAGAGATTTGAATCTGCTTTACTCTTGGTAAAGCCTAATCTTGTCAAGAAACTATCTATACGACCATACCAAGCTCTAGGAGCTTGCTTCAATCCATATAAGGCTTTCTTCAATTTGCAGACATGAGACTTCCTGTCTTCAACCTCAAATCCTTGAGGTTGCTCTATATACACTTCCTCTTCGATGACACCGTTTAGGAAAGCTGTCTTCACGTCCATCTGGTGCAACTTCCACTTCATCTTAGCTGCAAGAGCTATGATGGTCCTGATCGAAGTGTATCTAGCCACAAGAGCGGATGTCTCTTCATAGTCACTGCCTTCCTTCTAGGAAAAGCCACGAGTGACAAATCTTTCTTTATATTTCTCAATACTTCCATCAGCAACATGTTTTATTTTGAAGAGCCATTTTGATGATACCACATCCTTACTTTTTGGTCTGGGAACTATTTCCCATACATCGTTCTTTATTATGGATTGGTATTCCT
>ML805315.1:115179-127454 GCA_009831015.1 Picea engelmannii
TTTGATCATAGCTTCAACATGCAACACTAATAATGTCATGACAAATAAATGCATATCAGAATAATCACACCTGGGTTGCATCATTCCTCTGAATGTGTTGGATCTTGAGATCCTTCTGGATCTATGGCAAGAGATCCTTTCTCTTGCAAATATTCTTTAGGGTTTAACCATTAAACATATGTGAGTACAAACCTTTGATGATATTTGCAGGTAGTGGCTCCATTTGGTAGCAGCGGTAATCATTACCAACTTTTAAGGAAACTTCAAGGGTGATTGCAATTGGTCTTACAGCTGCAATTGCAACTGGTTCTGAAACTGCAACTGCAACTACAACTTAGGGTTTTATGAGGAAACCCTAATTTTTTAAACTTCAAATTTTGAAATTATGATCCAGGGAATAGATGCGTTGGGCTGAGGCGAGTATGCTGGTGTAGTCAGAATTTTGAAAATCCAACTTTTACCCCCTGAAACTTGATTTGCGGATTTTTGGACTGGTGCTTTTGGTTTTCTGGTACTCTGGTACTTCTGGAACTTCTGGTACTCCGATTTTCTGGTTTTCTGGTACTTTGTGAAACTAGGGTTTCACTTTCTGGGAGATCTAGCCACTGAAAAGGTGCGATGAAGGTGCCAAAATGATCCTTGGGGGAGGGCGCAACTTTCTAGGTGGGTTTGGAGCTGAAAAACTTCACTTTTGAAAAACCCTAATTTGCAGGTACGACAACAGTGATGTTTTTCTCTTGCGAAATATGATTCCTTCAGGTTGGCTCTGATACCATGTTAATGTTTATGCCATTATTATAGTTCTTTGCAATTCAATAGATAATAGCAACATAAGAACAAGATCACTGAGAAATACACATCCACAAGAGACACAACATTTATCCTGGGAAAACCTCTAGGGGAATAAAACCCAACAAAACTTCCTTAATATAAATAGCCAATATAATGCCAAGAGATCTTATGCTAAAATAGAAAGTCCTCTCCCAAGATATGCGCCACTCTCTCTCTCCTTTGTCGGTAATAGATCAGAACTTGTCTCTCAAACTGAGCAAGTGAGTTGTTGTCAAATGAGACGCTAGCCTCCTTTATTTACACAAGTTTTGGCACGTGTGAAGTGTCTCTTCACTGGCAGGGCCGACTTCTTCATCTGGGTGGGTAAACCCACCTTTATTATATTTCTGGGTCTTCTTATTAATTGTTGGGGCCGACTTCTTATTATGTCTATTATAATTGTCTGTTGACCAATCCGCAAAAGGGGATTTGGTCCTATTACAATATCCGACATGATCAATCCACAATGGGGATTGATCCTATAAATAAAATATCAATAATAATAAGAATACTCTTTGCAGTTACATTATTTCAACAAGATCTAGCTTGGTGAGGGATATATGAATGTTGCCTTGTTGTTGTATTAGATCGACTTGATATTCCCCTGGTTGTAGACATCTCTGTCCTGCAACCCCCCTCTTAGCTACTTCGGGTGAGACTGCATCTGCTTTGTAGGTGTTGCCGAAAGGGCCAGTAGCTAGGGCTTGTTGGTGCACTCTTCGAGTGAACCCTAGGTTTGCTCCTATGCCAACAACGACCCAGATCAAATCCCGACGATCTCCTTTTTGGGATTTTGCGGAGTCTTCACCTCCCAACTCCCGGTGACTTCCGAATCTCTGCCATGCATCCTCCAAAATGGATGGTTCTGATCCTTTCGCGAAATCCCCTTTCGCGATTTTGGCTTGATCTTCTCCTTCGTTTACCCAGTGCCAAAACACCGACCAACAACCACATATCCCCTCCGATGGACGACCAGAACTCTTAATCATGATCAACGGTCGTGATATTTTTGGGATGATCAACGGTCATGATCAAATCCCGACATTCTTCCTTTCGGCGATTTGGGAGAGTCTTCACTCTTGTCTCCCGATAAAGAAATCCCTGGTGGCTTTTGGATCTTCGCCACATTTCTTATAACGACGGACGATTCTGATGCTTTTGGGACTCTGATGAGTCCATTCCACTTTGCATACACAAGGTTTAAACATCGTGCGCCTTCCCCCAGAGCCGATGGTTATCGATCCTCTGTACTAGATCTGACCGTCTGCGGTGCTCCTCCTCCTGAGCTTTCCCATCTGTCAGACTTAAAAGGTTTTCTAAGTGTCGAAGACCTCAGCCTTCAATTATTCCCTGCTGAAGATCTGTACTCAAAAATGTTATCCTTCCTGAGCTTCGTCCTCTTTGAAGATTCAACCTCTTACGCACACCTTGCGTTCGAAGATCTTGAATAACTCAGATTTGAGAAATTTTCTTGAAACGAAAATACCTTACGCCCACCTGGCGTTCTCTTAGGTTATCCCTTTGAAACTTGGCCGCTTCTAGCCTCTATGTGTTCCTTGCACTTGGATCCTCAAGTTCCCTCTGTCCTCTCTCTGAACCCTTCTCTCTGAGTCGTTCTAAGACTCAGTCAACGCACACCTGGCATTTGTGAATGCACACCTTGCATACACAGTTCATAAGAGAAACAATTGGAACTGATCCACTTTCGTTACAGGTTCATGGAATTGTCTTCTCGAACTCTCATACAGGAACGAGAATGAAACAAATACCACATACAAAATGAAATATTCATGCACATTCAAATGAACAAAGTCCAGTTTGGGACAACTTTTCATCTGTTCTATTCATTCATAAAAACGAAAAATACACATGGTGTTCCTCTGCTCTATTCTACTGTGGTTCTACTACAATCCTTTCATACTCTACTCTATATATCTCTATTACAAATTGAAAATCAGAATATCTAAGGACTGGCTCTGTGATCTCTCTCGTCTTGTTCTGAGATCTATCATTTCAAACTTAAAATTGTTACCTACTCTGTCCCATTACAATAACTGCTAATTACTATCAGACAGAGTCAACACTCCATGTCTGTGATTTCTTACAGTCCTTAGAGACTTTTCAAACAAGTTACAATATTCGAATTGCTCAACAAAATATCTCAACAACCCAATTAAATTCTGAGTTAATGCCCGATTTGAATTTCAGGCATTGCTGAAATATCTTCTGATTGCCTCCACATGTGCGTTGTCGACCTTGAAGGTGATGCTCCTGCATCACTTCTTCCTCCTTATCAAGGGATCTCTCCTCTTGGCAATGCACTGCCCTCTTCCCCTCTTCGGCTCGCTGTGGTGGTCGACTCCTTTTCCCTGGGTGATTTAATTTTGATCTTGCGCCCCCCCCCGAGTCAACTTGTGGGTTTTGTTCCTTCAGATCCCCTTCAGTCTTGGGCTTTTCCGGTGAGCCCTATGGCCACTACAAGAAGAAAGAACCCCAAGGGTTATAGTTTCAGATCTGGTTCATGACAATGAAAGAGGAAGTGTTTAAACTCTTCGGGAAGAGTGTAAAAATTGATTTTTGGGGGGTATTCATTTGACCCAGGTTGTGGAAATGGTCGAGATGGATCTGTTTGGTAGGGTTCATGGCAAGAGGTTCAACACATTTTTCTTGAGGGAATGGGTTTCAACTCATTGGGTTGCCACTTTTGACCCACTTCCAGAAGTTTAGACTTTGACTCAGGGTTGGTTCTTCCTCAAGTTCAAATCCACATATGATGCTGGGAGGGCTCTACATAAGCCATGGTTTATCGACTCCTATTTGATTCTCTTAAAGAAATGGATGCCTTTGTTTGATGCAGAAAAGGAGAAGGTGGATATTATCCCTGTTTGGGTCCGTTTTCCTGGGCTTCCAATTGAATTCTGGGATGATGAAAGTTTTAAATTTATGGGTAATCTTTTGGGTACCTTCCTTGACACAGATTTGTCCTACCAGTCTATAGGTGATTTGAGTGTGGGGATAATTCTGGTCTCCTTAAATATTCATAAGGGACTTCCCGAAGAAATGGAATTTGTGTCCGAGAATTTATCTTACATTCAAAGGCTCGATTACAAAGGGATTCCTTTCATGTGTCACAATTTCCATCAATATGGGCACCTGGCTAGCCAATGTGCCTTACCTTTCAACAACAAACATGGTCGTTCACATGAGAAGGGGTCTAGGAAAAGGTCTGCCGCAGGTGATACAGATTCCACGCCTCTCTTGGTTTCAAAAGACACACTACGAGAATTCAAGGAAAAGTTAACGGAAGGTTCAAAACAACTAGTGGTTGGGGTTCCTCCTTCTCATGCCTTGGCTATTGTTTTATCAGCAAGTGAAGAAGTGAGGGAGAAAACCCTTTCTGATGTGGATTTGTATCAGGGTCCTGAGCCCCAGAAGGGTATGCCTCCTCTTCCTTTACCAGATGTTAATTTTTTAATTAATTCTCTTCATCTTTTGGGTAGGGAGTGGGTGAACCCTCTCAATGCTCTGGGGTTTCCTTCTGATTTTTTTGGTGCCCCCTCTTTCACCCCTCCTAGCCCTCCCCTTACCTACTGCCTTCTGATATAGGATTCTCCCCAGTCTCCTAGTTCCCCCTGTCTAATGGTGTATCTTCTATGGATTCTGAGGAGGATGCCATCCATTATCAGCTTTGGAATAGGATGATTCCGCCCCCCGAGGGTTCTAAAGGCCTCAATGGTATTGGACATAACCTGTTTACCACATCTTGTAGGTTAGGCCATGGAAGAAAATCACACCTAGTCAAATAACAAAATAAAACATTGGATGATTTGGTGGCAAGGAGACAACTTTCCATCTTTGGGGCTCTTAGAGAATTAAATGCCCTGGAGGGGGTTCCCCCATGAAACTGTTATCCTTTAATTGTCGGGGTGTGGTGAGCCCTTCCAAAAATATGCCCTGAAGAGGTTGGTGGAAGAAAATCAACCAAATATCATTCTTATTCAAGAAACTCTAGGGGATGTGACCTTTGTTTCAATGGATTTAGAGGCTATGTTCAAGTCGTGGAATTTCATTGGAGTGGATATGAAAGGAAGGTCTAGAGGGCTTGTCATTGGTTGGAATTTGTGCTCGATAAAGATTATAATTTTTTGGGCATTTGAATCTAATTTGGGTGCAGAGTTTCTATATGAAAATGTTGGGATGGCCTTTATTGTGATAAATGTTTATGGCCCTTACTTAGATCGCCCCCCATACTGGGATTCTCTGATTGGAAAATACTTCTTTCGCTATGATCGCCTCATTCTAGGAGGGGATCTAAATTTCTCCCTAGATGAAGCCAAATTTTGGGGGCCACAACCCAGACCAGACTCTCTTACAGATTAATTCACAAATCTCCTATATTCCAATGGGCTTGTGGATTTCAAACTTGTTAAGCTCACTCCAACCTGGAGAAACATGAGAAGTGGGGAGGACATGATCACAAAGAATATGGACTATTTTATGATTTTAGAGAAGTTTTTGGATGGTCCCCTTCATATTCATCAATGGGTTGGTAGTGGAGGTGAATCGATCACTCTCCCATATTCATGGAAGTTGTTGGCTCATCCCTGAATCCCTCTAGCCACTTTAAGTTCAATTCAGAATGGCTCAAGGAGGA
Source organism: Picea engelmannii (assembly GCA_009831015.1). Classification (NCBI taxonomy): domain Eukaryota; kingdom Viridiplantae; phylum Streptophyta; class Pinopsida; order Pinales; family Pinaceae; genus Picea; species Picea engelmannii. The sequence continues at coordinate 120,665 of ML805315.1, forward strand.
TAGCTTTCTGCAACTTGTTAAGGACAACTGAAGGTCATTTGATTGAAATTTTGACATTCCAACCATTGTTCAATTCTCTCAGAATCTAAAGAAAGTAAAGTGAGCTACCATGGAATGGGCCCATCAGAAGAGTCAAAAGGATGGAAAAAATTCATTGGATATCGAAAGAGCTATACAAGATCTATATGAGTCAGATGGATGGGGCCTAGTCACTCCAGACTCTAGGGAAGCTTTAAAAGTTCTAGAGCAAAAGAGGAAAAAATTGTTGGAGGAAAAAGAGGCGGCCTGGAGACTCAAAAGCATGGCCACTTGGTTGGCTTGTGGCGATGAGAATACCAAGTTTTTCCAGGCCTATGCTAAAGGAAGGAAGCTTTCCAATGCTATCTGGAGTTTAAATGACCAGTCAAGTAGTCTTGTTACTACCTTTGAGGGTTTGGGACAAATGGGTAAGTCATACTTTCAGAATCTCTATAAAGATGATGACAGAGTGTCAATCACTCACATTGTCAGAATTGCCAGTTTTTTCCCTAGATTTTTAAATGAGGATGACAACAGATCTATTTTTGAGGAAGTTACGAATGAAGAGCTTAAAGAGGTCCTCCACATATTTCAAAAAGACAAAATTCCAGGTCAGGACGAGTGGCCTGTTGAATTTTTTATTGGGATTTATGAGACTATTGGAGAAGACCTTTTGGATGTGGTGGAGGAATCCAGAACAAAAGGGCATATTCATGTACCTTTCAACTCAACCTTCATTGCCCTTATTCCTAAATATGACAATCCTCTCTCTTTGGATGATTTTTGGCCGATCTCCCCACACAATTGCATTTACAAGGTGGTGGCAAAGGTTATAGCTCGTAAAATAAGAGGTATATTCTCTACTTCTATTTTCGGTGAGCAATTTGGTTTCTTGGGGGGGAGACAAATTCATGAAGCAATAGGGGTGGCTCAGGAAGGTTTGCACAGTATCAAAGTGAGAAGGGTTAAAGGAGAAATTCTAAAAATAAACCTCTCAAAGGCCTATGATCAGGTTAGTTGGCTATATCATCGCCTGCTCCTAACCCACTTCGGTTTTGAAGTTCCCTTCATCAATTGGGTCATGAGATGTATTACCTCTGTCTCCATTGAAACCCTTATAAATGGGGCCACCTCCCCCTTTTTTCCTCGGAAAGAGGCCTTAGATAGGTTTTTCCTCTCTCCCCGCTTATTTTTCTTCTAGTGGCTGAGGGCCTTAGCAGGTCCATTGATCATGCCAAAACATGAGGAGACTTCTATGGAATTCTGGTTTTTCCCAACTTCAAAATATTTCACCTCCTCTTTGTGGATGATATCCTAATTTTATGCAATGGGCTGCCAAGGGATGCTGAGAAGCTCAATGATATTCTGAACCTTTTCATGGATGCTACAAGTATGTAAACCAATGACATAAAATCTACTCTTTCAGTTCAAAATATGTCAGAGGCAGAGTTGGCATACTACAACTCCCTCTTTTGATATGAGGCACTTGATATTGATATTGGGTTAAAGTACTTGGGCTTCCCTTTGAAGCCAAACACCTACAGAAAGGTAGACTGGTCCTGGCTCCTGGAAAAAAATTAAATAAGGCTAAAGATATGGAGTTTCATGGTTGTCTAGAGCTAGAAGGTTAGTCCTGGTAAAGTCTGTTTTGGAGGCCATCTCAATATACTAGATGTCCCTGGCCTAGATTTTCAAAGGTGTGATGGAAAAATTAGAAGGATATACTTTAAGTTTCTATGGTCAAGGAGTGAGGAAAAATATGTCTTCCCTTGGGTCAAATGGAAGCAATTGGTTGCTCCCAAGATGTTGGGGGGTTGGGGATTAAAAAATATTTTCTTATTTTCCAAGGCCATTACATCGAAGTCAGATTGGAGATTGATTAAAACAAAAAGTATATGGACTGATGTGGTTTCCCACAAGTATATATTTCCTGATTCTGTGGAAGGTTGGGTCCACAACCCAAATAAGAAGGTGGCTAGTTGTTCCATAATCTGGAAAGCAGTGGTAAACTATTTCATTGTTGTGGGAGAAGGCTTAGCACAAAAAATTGGTGATGGGTCAAAATTCAGGATCGACCATGACCCATGGTAAGAAAGTAGGATAAACCATCTTCTCCCTGAAGATCTTATGCAACAACTACATGCTCGGGGATTCTTCCATCTTAACCAAATCAGTGACCTTGAAACCACCTCTATTTGGAATCAAGGTTGGTTGGGAGTGGCACAGGTGGGTCTAGAGGAGCATCATTATGATAATTGGTCAAATTATATCAGGGATCTCATTTCTTCCCATATTCGTATTATAGACAAAGTAGATGAGTTGGTATGGAAGCACGCAGCTCATGGTGCATATACCCCTAAGCTAGGCTATGTCCACCTCAATTTAGATATCCATATCCGGGTCCTTGCTGGTGGTGGAAAGGCCTTTGGAAAATTAAATGCCTTATGAAGGTCATATTTTATGTGGTGCCTCATTGTCAATAAAGTTCCCACGTGGGATAACATGACGAAAAGATAGATTGAAGGGCCTGGAAGATGCACTCTTTGCCAATTAGAGGAGGAAATTATTCCACATATTTTCTTGGGATGTCCGTATACCTTGAAAACTTTAAAGGAGTGTTCCTCCCTTTTGAACCAATATTTTCAGTGGAGGGGAGACACTGTGGAATAATCTTGGAAAGACTGGCTATCTGTGGCCTCAAATAATTGTATAAAATCTCTTCCTCTCATCGTTAGCTGGGGAATTTGGCTATATAGAAATTCCTCCACTTTCTAGGACAAGAAGCTCTCCCTAGAAATTATTGTTGCCCAAGGCATCAATGTTTTGGAACATTTTCCTCAAGTTAAAGGATACCCCCCTATGCGGATTCCCCAATATGTACAGGTGGATCAATAGGTACCTTGGGATTTTTTTGATGGGGCTTCACAGAATAATGGACATTTTTGTGGGGGAGGTGCCCTTTTATATTTTTTTACTTCACACTTGTTCAAAATAAAGATGGGATTGGGGCCTGGACCAAACAATTTTGTGGAACTGATGTCTCTCAAACTCTTAACTCTTTTTGCTCGAGAACATGGTGTATCTTCTTTGCAAATTTATGGAGATCCAATGAATGTGGTTAACTGAATCATAAAATCACAGAGATGTCACAATGTTATCTTTCTTCCACTGCTTGAAGAAATTTTTAGAATTCTGGATACTTTTGACACAGTGCATATTCATCACATTCTCGGGGAAAGCAACACAGAAGCAAACATTTTATCTAAAGTAGGTCTTCAACTGGATCATGGGAAATGATATATTTCTTAGACAAAGGATGGGGGCTTTTTTGAATATTATCATTGAACTTTCATTAAGGAAGGCCCCCCTTTAGCTATATATGGAATTTGATTTTCTATTTTCTCTGTTGGGAACTTTTTCTGGTTTCATGCTACAATATACTGGATGTTTTTTTATCTTCACCTGACTGTATAAAAGGTGCAATATTAATTTTATTTTGGTTGTTCCAGACAACACTCCTTATGTCTTTTGTATATTTTAGGTACTCATATTTTGATGGGATTTATGTCCTTGTTTTATTCAAGTGTGCTCTTTCTCTCAAACCTCTTGATGCACTCTGTGCAGTTTCAACATTACATGCTCTTACATGTATCTATAGATTGTAAATTTTATCCCTTTTGGTGAATAAAATTTATGCTTTTTTCTTCAGAAAAAAAATTGAATCATTATTACCAGAAAATGAAAAAGTTCAATGGATGAGAAATAAGATTTCTTTGGTAACACTCTTTTAATTGTAGCTTTTGAATTTAACCATATAGAAGTTTCCTTGAACTTCCATTAAGCACATAAATAGTGAGTTATTTATTTTTCTCCATCACATATTACCTCAAAAAGTCTCGTTAGATTCTATTTTGCATTGACTCACACTTATGGTGTTGTTCATATTGTATAATGGTTACCTACAGAGTTAGTTGAGACTACGAGACTTTATATAGTTCATGGTTTAATGATTGATTGAACTTGTATTATAATTATAATCTTATGGGTAATATATTAGGAGATTTTAGGGTTTTGGACAAAGAGATTCATCACTATTCATTGTACTTTTAGTGTTTTGGAATTTTAGGGTTTTGTATAATTGAGAAGAGAGTACATAAGAGTCCTCAAAGAGGTTGAGAGATTTCACTCCCTTTCCTGTGATTTGAAAGGGAAGCGCTTGTATCTGCTTTTGTTTTTGTTATGCTCAATAATAAAATAGATCCGGATCATGTTAGTTGCATTTCATGTGATTTGTGTTTACTTAGCTTCATGTGTTTATTTTTTTTGGTTTTTACCCATTAGCACTACGGATTTTGCTAACAAGTGTGATTTCCATGGCAATGATGTGCATCCTCCATTATTTGGCTAACAATGGTGAGGAAGGAGGATTGTTGCATAAACCCATGGTTGATGGTTTTCTAGAGAAATTGGTGGGATGATTTTAAAGTTTGGAGATCTTTTGGTCACACCATCTAGATCAACACCTTGGTACTAGGAAAAAGCAAATAATATCTCAAATTTGTGTAATCGTGAAGGTATTCAATTATTCTAGTTTTAAAATATTAATTTTTGAGTTGTGAATATGAGGTCATGATGTCATTTTGTGGGAGGTTTGTCACGGTTTTTCTGGTAGAGATACTTTTAGTGGTGGTTAGGAGGTCAATCCATTGGTTCTTGTATTTTTTTGAGTATGTTATTGGCTATTTTGGAGGTTGTATGCAATGTTAAAATCTTTTTCATTTAGACCTAGTATAATAGTATAGATCAGAGGCTCACTCTATCAGATCTGAGGTTAAAAGAGAGGAAATGGTCATAGGAGAATTGTCATAGTATTCTTAGGAGCATGAAAAGTATTGGTGTTGGAAATATTGTTGTCATTGATTTCAAAGACAGGGAAAGACTATATATGTCCAAGATAAATATTGCAAGATGGAGATTGTTGGAAATATTGCTTTTGGATTTTTCATTCCTAGTTTGGATATCCTATTTTTGAAGTCCTTTTTACTCTGAATACCTAGCTCAAATGGGAACGTAGGATATATGGTTGAAAATATTATTCTGAGACCTTTCTAAAAGTATATGACCCTCCCTCTAACTCCATAGGAATCATGAGATATAAAATATTATGTCAGGTCAACCCAACCATAAAGTACATGCCGACCTAGTCAGTTTTACAAGTAGACCCCATAAGTGAATGCAAAAACACTATAAATATAAGATATATGTGTGCATTTGAAGAGAATCTAAGCATGCAGAGCAAGTACAAGGCACAAAAGGGATCTAAGATTCGCAAGAGGAGTTGGTGAGTATTCTCGAAGTCTAAAGGTGCACAAGAGGAGTTTTCTTGGAGTTTTAAGGGTGCACCATGACAGAATAAGGTCTATGATGATGCAAAGTGCGTTATTTTGAGGTTGTGATGCTACATTTTTTTTGTTGGTGCCTCCTTCTTGGGTTTGAGAGTATGCACTATTTCCTTAATTGTTTTTGCTCATACTACATTGGGATATACTGCTTCTTTTGTTGATGTTAGTGGGAAAAACACAAGGGTGCCAGAAGGATTAATAATGGAACAATGTAGAATAATAAATCCATGCACTAATTTGGATACAATTCAATACATTTAGTGGTCTCCTAGCTATTGGAAATGCTTCAAGAACAACTTTTGATGTGTAAGTATAATATTTGGAGGCAAGAGTTGAACCTAGACATTGAGATAGATAACACAATGATTAAGATATTGTGTATTATTTTCTTATTCCATTGAATTGAGTCATGGGAATGAGTTAAGGTTGTGCCTTCTTACCTTATGTTGCATCCACTTGCTGCCAATGGTCCTATTTCCTTGGTTGGGAAATTGATTACCAACAATTGGATGGTTTTTGGATGGCTTAAATGTTACCATATGCTTTCAAACCCCCGTTGTTCCCTTTCGATGGCTGCCTCAAATTGAATACCATGCTCAAATGATGTGCCAGTCCTAAGACGAGCTTTATTGATTCTCAAATATGTGATTTTTGAGTGTTACAATTTATATGGTATGATATTCCATCTTGTGATTTTCATCACATTGATGTAGACTTGTCGTTGGTACTCTTGAGCATTGGACTGACTTGGGGGATACATTTTCGTGGAGCCCTTTTCTCTTCATTTCATTTGATTACTTGATGGATATGTTTGGTTGGGGAAGTCTTACTTCTCCTTGGTTGGATGGTTATTGTTCTTGTTTCTTGACGGTCTTCTCACATGTGCTTGCCTTGTTGATCATCCCTTGATTTCATTTTTTATGGATGTGGAAAATATTATCTCATTATGGTGTTTTGGTATATATGCTTATATTGAATATGGATGATGGTTAAGAGATATATGTTTCATGGTTGTTGAAGTCTCATAGTGACCTTTTCATGATGATGTGATATTATGTGGTGGCACTAGGAGGGGTGTTCTACACAGTCTTCATATGTTGGGCATGTGATGGGGGACACACTTGATGGTTGGATGGGTTAGAATTTTTGTTATGTCCATTTTTCTCATGATATTGTTATGATGGGATGATACATGTTGCCTTTGTGGGATTTTCCTAGGTGACTTAACTTTGTTTTAAAAAAAATTGGAAAAAAATATGGAATTAAAAAAAACTAAATATGAAAAAAGAAACATTTACTAAAAAGATAAATTTAAAACAATATATATATATATATATATATATATATATATATATATATATATATATATA
>ML805315.1:129621-142015 GCA_009831015.1 Picea engelmannii
TATATTTTAAATGTTTTTAAAATAAAAATAAAAATTATGCTTATTATTATTATTTTTTAAATCTAAAATGTTTATTTATTTTTCTTTTTTTTGCATTTGTGTTTTTTCTCCTATTTTTTATTTATTTTTCACTTCTTTTTCCCATTTTTACGATTTTTTTGCAATAGTATTGGGCTTTCAGGCCATGGTTTCTAAAATGTCACAATTTTAAGCCCCTCCAAAAGAGGTTTTTGATGATAGCATTGTTTTTTGGTTTAGGGGTTGGTCTTAAGATTTTGTTTCCAAGGGTATTGGTTGTCAAGGCCATGATTTCAAAAAACTTGCAATTTTATCCTAAAAAAATTGGGGTGGTACTAGGAATGACACCACATTTCAATTTGGCAGTTGATTTTAAGGTTTTACTTGCAACGATATCGATTGTCAAATCTATAGGTTTCAAAGAAGTTGTAGTTTTAACCTCAAAATTAAAAATGGTGCTATAGTTAGCACCACTTTTCAATTCGATGGTTGATTTTAAGGTTTTTGTCGACAATATTATGATATTATAAAGCCCATGGTTGCAAAAGGTGGTAATTTTAACCTTGATAAAAAATAGGTGCTACCGGTAGTACCACTTTTTAAAACATGGGGTTGATTTTGGTGTTTTGACCCAAAAATATGGGGTTTTTAGGGCTAGAGTTCTCATTCTAAGGTCACGATTCTCATCAAGTTGATAACTATGTTTTAACTATTCAATGGTTAAATTGATCTAATTTATTCAAATTAAAGTTTATAGCTTAGTCACCCTACTTTGTATGCTTCATTTTCACACTTGGAGTGGCTATTTAGAGGTTTCTAGTGGTGCGACCCCTTTTGGGCACAATTTTCAAGGCATGTAATATTTTATTGGTTTCTTGGAGAGTTTGACATACTTCTTTAGGGAAAAATATCTTGGGTTTGATCCGAACAAGAGAATAGTTGTAAGACTTAGTTTCTGCAAGGTAATTCAACAATTTATGAAGGTTATATAGCCTATTGAAGACAATGCAAATGTAAAAGTAAATGAGACGAGAAAATAAAAGAGAGAAATAAATGGAAAATAAAAATAATAATAGGAGAGAAAAGAGCAAGGACCAAGAAACAAAAGGTCCAGCCCTTTGGCCTTCCCATTACCCCAGTTCTCCATCTTTAGTTCTATACCTTCATTTTCAAATGGTCTTTTGGCCAAGGAGAGGAGGATGCACAAAGATACATTAGTTGCATTGTAACTAGAGATTGTTGGAATACGAGCACTGAACAACCGTTGAAAGTTGATATTCTCATTTGGGTTTCCATGTTAAACACTTTGTCTTTGTGTATGGATTTATCTATGCTTGTGGAGTAATTCCTTTTGTGAAAGTACACTCTTAGCTTTGTTAATGGTTTATGATGACGGATGTCAAAATATAATTTCCTAGATCCCTTAGAAATCAATTTCAGACTCCATTGATATTAGTTATTAGATAGATTTTGATTCATGGAACTCATTGAATTAACTACAATAGTTATGGAATGACCATCATCCAATTCTAATTGAATTCTGAGATCAATGGCTTACCATTGAAGAGTTGTTGCATTTCCATAGGGAGTTGCTAAATAAATATTTTAAAGATTTTATGAATGCCAGGTGAATTTTCTTTCTAGAAGCTAGGCATTGGCTTGTCATTGGATTGATTCTTCCTTGGTCAGGCATCTTCTCTTGCCCACAAGTTGTATGGGGTTAATTATTTGTTGAGTAGAGGATCATGCGAGGTTGTATGGACACATTCTTAGCTTGAAGAGAGCTCCATGCAGTGCGTATGACCACACACAACCCGTTGGATATTCTCTCTCTTTGTCCCTATCACATGTTGGATTGTTGGTCCTCCAATGAATGTTTGAATAAACACATCAATACTGGAGCAATGTGACAATTTGAAGAGTGTTATGGTATTTATATTTGTTGGAATGATCCTCATACAATGCTTCTTTTGGTTATTGGGCTATTGAATTAAATCATACCAATCAATTCTTAATTGGTAGATACAACTAATGAAATTACTCTTATGGACATCTTCATTGTATATGTTATAACTAATTTGAGTGTTCAATTATGTAAATTCAATAAACAAAGTTTAAAATCAATATTGATAGTTCGCTTGGGTTGCTAGGTTAATGTCATTCCTTGTGCTTTATTTATGTAATTGATAAGCACCAATATTACCACTTGGCAATGTGAATATGAGTATGTTCTTCTACTTGTAGAAAATATTCTCACCTACAACAGTATGGGGAAGTACCTACCTACACCCATGCATCTTGTCAAATAAAGGAATTGACAGATGTGTAGATGTCTAGGTTTACAATTAGATATCCAGGTGCAAATATAAGCCCACAAGAATTTACCCTCAACAAGCAATCTAAATACAATGCTTGGAAGATATTGTGCAAACAAATTTGAAGTGTTATGATTTGTTAAAACTTGATTATTTTCCATTGATTGGTTTGGATTTTCCATATAAAGTAAATCAAGTAGTGAGCCAATCTCAAAACATATCACTTTATACCTATCATTAGATAGAGCCAAAGCCATGTCTTGTGTGTTTGTTTAGTGACCAAAAACCATAATTCATTCCCTAGTTGAATGATGAGAAGATTAAGTATTGTTAAGTTTTTAGCTATTATTAGGTTTGTTTTCAATTTACTAGATAACAATAGCATAGGTAGGATCAATGAAAGAAACAAAATCACAAGATACACATTATTTATCCTGGGAAACACTCATGGGGGAGAAAACCCAACAAAAACGTCCTTAATATAGATAGCCAATATAATGCCAAGGCAATAAACCAAAACACTAGAGAATATCCAACACTGATCAATGCGCCTATCTCTTCCTTCTTCTCCCAACTGCAACTACCAAACTTGTGCACTGGATGATCGAATGAGTGAGTGAGATAATGAGGCATTGGATTCCTTTATTTATATTGGCTAGCAGGTGCTAGAAAGGTGTCTCTTCACTGGGCAGGGTCGACTTATCTTCTTAGTGGTTAAAACCACTTTAATTAGGCCTGGGGGCTGACTTCTTAATTTTCATAATACAATTAGGGTTTGACCAATCCGCAAAAGGGGATTTGGTCAATTACAATGCCCGACATGATCAATCCACAAACATGGATTGATATAATGAATAATGACTCAATAATAAATAGAATACTCTTTGCAGTTATAATATTTCAACACTCCCCCTTAACAAGAAGGGTATTCTACAAAATCATCAGGAGAGAGAGAGGGCAGCGACATCAACAACATCTGGAACACTGACTAGCATATCTATAAATCATCAGAAGTTTTTCTCATCATCAATATCATCATCCACATCAAGGAGCTAGAATGGCATCATCATCTGCATCAACATGGATTAGTATAACACTAATACATCATCATCATCAATAACAACACAAGGTTGATACAACATCAACAACAACAACATCACAACACAAAGACTGGAGCATCACCAACATCGGCACTAAGTTGGAAATCTTCAACACAAAGTTGGCATCTCAACAACATCAACATGAAGTTGGAAATCTTCAGCACGAATCTAGAATCTCAACAACATCAACATGAAGCTGGAAATCTTCAGCACGAAGCTGGAATCTCAACAAAATCAGCACGAAGCTAGAAATATTTAGCACGAAGCTGACATCTCAACAACATCAACACGAAGCTGGAAATCTTCAGCACGAGGCTGGCATCACAACAACATCAACACGAAGTTGGAAATATTCAACACGAGGCTAGCATCAACACTACTCCGCCTTTCGAGGGAGTTCCTTTCGGACCACACCAAGCTTGTCTCGAAAGTGTTCAAACTTTACACGAGACAGAGGCTTGGTCAACACATCAACAACATGTTCATCAGTGGCAATATAATGGAGCTTTATGGCTCATTTCAACACCATATCGTAGATGTAATGATATTTGATCTCTATGTGTTTTGACTTGTCATGGAACACATGGTTCTTTGCCATATTTATGCAACTTTGGTTATCACGTAGAATCACAGTTGCTTCCATCTCCAGATCAAATAGACCTTTCAACAACTTCTGAATCCATATGGCTTCACAATTGGCGGAACATGCAGTAATGTATTTTTCTTTTTCTGTGCTGAGAGAAATACTTGATTGCTTCCTACTCTGTCATGATATCATGGATGGCCCTAGACTGAAACAAAATCCTTAGGTGCTCTTTCTGTCAGAGATACTTCCAACCCAATCTTAATCGGTATATCCACTCAGTCTAAAGTCTTGATCTCCATTATAATTGAGACCAAAATCCAACGTACCCTTAATGTATCTCATCACATGTTTTGGATAAACAATGTGAAGATGTCTGGGTTCTACCAGAAATTAACTCAAGGTGTTCACAGAAAAACATATATTTGGCTCGGTGTTCGTCAGATACATCAACAATCCAATGATCTATCTATACAACGTAGCATCAACCAATTCTGACGAAGTGTCAACCAGGAGCTTCAACTTTCTTTCCATGGGTGTATTCATGGATTTACACTCCAACATATCAAACCTCTTCAGTATTTCAACTGCATACTTCCCTTGGTTGAGGAATATCTTCTCTGGGCTCTTCCAGACCTCAAGACCTAAGAAATAGTGCATTAGGCCAAGGTATTTCATCTCAAATTCTACAACGAGCTTCTTCTTACAATCAGTGATGAGCTTTTCTTCTCCAGTTAGAAATAAGTCGTCTACATATACCAACAATATAATAGGCTCATCATTCATAACCTTGAAGTAAAGGCTAGAGGCAACTTTACTCTTGGTAAATCCCAAGATCGTCAAGAAACTGTCAATTCTTCCAGACCAAGCTCTAGGATCTTGTTTCAATCCGTACAGAGCCTTCTTCAATCTACATACATGAGTCTTTATGTCTTCAAATTCAAAACCTTAGGGTTGTTCTATATACACTTCCTCTTCTATGACACTATTTAATAAAGTTGTTTTCACATCCATATGGTGTAACTTCCATTTCATCTTATCTGCAAGGGATATGTAGGGATATGTTCTTTATATTCTTTGTAACTTCCTTTTCTTTGCATGGGTTCATGGGAAACGCCCCTGAGAATTTTTTTTGCCTCACAAGGTTAAAATCTACATATGGAATCAGAGCTTTGTTGGCTTCAAGGGGATGCCTTTATGGTCAAGCATTTGGCTTGGGACTGTGATAAGATTTGTTACAGTGGGAGATCAGTGGTATTGATTTTTCAGGTGAAAAGAAATGGCGAGCAATTTGAAAATGAAGATCGAGAAGTTTAATGGGAAAAGTTTTGAGTTGTGGAAGCTTAAGATGGAAGATCTATTGGTGGACAAAGATTAGTGGATCGTGGTAGATTCGACTACTGCACCTATAGGAAATTCAACATGTCATTGGAAAAAGTTGGATCGGAAGGTGAAGAGCACAATCCGACCCTGTCTCTCAGATTCAGTATTATTGAATGTGTCAGAGGAAGCTACAACCAAGGATTTATGGGATGAGTTAGGGAAGTTGTATCAGTCTAAGTCCTTAGTAAATAAACTATTCCTGAGAAAGAAGTTGTATAACCTGAGGATGAGAGATGGAGACTCGGTGGCAGAGCATTTGAACACCTTCAATGCTGTGGTAAGTCAGTTAGTATCTGTTGAGATTAAAATTTCAGATGAAGATATGTGTATCAGTTTATTGTGTTCTTTACCAGACTCGTGGGATAGTTTGGTTCTGGCCATAGGCATTAATACAACTGCCTTGAATTTTGATGAAGTGGTCCCATCCTTGTTGTCGAAGGAGATGTGATAGAAGAATATGGAAGGACAAAGCAAAACCACATTATTTGCAAGAGGACACTCCTAGGAAAGAAATAGATCTAAGTTCTCAAGTGGGAGATCTAAGTCTAATGGTATATCTAAATCTCCCAGAAATTTTGTAAAGGTATGTTGGAGATGTGGAAAAGAAGGGCACTACAAGAAGCAGTGTAGATCCAAAGTTGAGAAAAAGAAGGGATATGAAGAATCTCCTTCTATAGAAGAAAATACCTCCAAGGAAGAAGGAGGGGATGTGTACTTGGCTTCTTCAAGAACACATGCATATCATGAGGCATGGTTGGTTGACTCGGGTGCATCCTTTCATATGACTTCCCATAGGGAGTGGTTCTGTGAATATGGAAGGTATGATGGAGGTAATGTTTTCCTAGGTGATGACTCGACAACCAAAATCATAGGTTGAGGAAAATTCAAGTTGAGGCTAATATATGGAAGGATTAGAACCTTACCTGGTGTTCTACACATCCTAGGATTGGCCAAAAAAATGATTTTTGTAAGCCAAATGGACGATGCAGGGGTAAAAACAATATTTGAAGAGGAAACCTGCAGGATGGTTCGAGGAGCAATGGTGTTGTTGAAGGGAGTTCGGTTTGGAACTCTGTATAAGATGCAAGGAAGCACTATTAGTGATGGGTGTAATAGTTCCATTGTTCCTGATATTGGAGTTGAAGAATAAAGAACTCCTACAGTCTCTAGAGAAAAGGTTATGATGTGGAATCAAAGACTGGGGCTTATCGGAGAGAAGGGTATTCGACTACTACACGGTAAATGTATGGTTGAAGGTATGTCCAACTGCTCTCTAGATTTTGACTTCTATGAACATTGTGTATATGGGAAACAAAATCATGTAAGATTCCCCTCTGGTGCAACGAGGGCAAAAGGAATTTTACAGCTAATTCACAGTGATGTTTTTGGACCTGTGTCGGTCCCATCATTGGGAAAATCTATGTACTATGTCTCATTTATAGATGACTTCTTGAGGAATACTTGGATATATTTTCTCAGGAAGAAATATTAAGTCTTTGACAAGTTTAAAGAGTTTAATGCTCTTGTTGAGAATCAAACATAGAAAATAATTAAGGTGTTGAGGATAGATAATGGCAAAGAGTTTTGCAGGAATGAATTTGTATAATTCTGTAAGAAGTGTGGTATATCAAGGAAGAAGACTACTCCATATACACCTCAGAACAATGGAGTTGCAAAAATGATGAACATGAAACTGATGGAAAAAGCAAGGTACATGCTCAGTGGTGACGAGTTAGGGCAAGAATTATGGGCAAAGGCAGTGGGTACTGCATGTTACCTGGTCAATAGATCACCCTCATCAGTGTTGGTTGACAAGACTCCACAAGAGGTATGGACTGGTAAGAAACCTTCTCTCACACATCTCATGGTATTTGGATGTGATGCATATGTTCATGTTCCAAAGGAAAACAAGAGTAAGCTAGATAAGAAGGCTGAAAAGTGTATCTTTATTGGATATAAATATGGTCTCAAAGGTTATAATCTTTGGAACCTAGAAACTAATAAGGTAGTGTATAGCCGAGATATGGTATTTAGAGAAATGAAGGATGTTGTTAAACATGAAGTCCTACCAAGTAAGGAAGAAGCAGAGAAAATAGAGTTTGATTTAAAGGATGATGAATCGGACTCTACATAAGAACAAGAATCAAAAGAAGAAGATCCCATTACTCCAATATTGAGGAGATCGGTTCGAGAAAGGATACCGAAAATTATACTCCATCTGATTTATGTTCAAATTTTGATTTGTCTATTACTAATGATGATCCTAGAACTGTCAGGGAGGCAGTGGATTCAAAGGATGGAAAAATATGGGAAAAGGCCATGGATGAAGAAATGGCAGCCTTGGATAAGAATGACGCTTCAGATCTAGTGGAGTTGACGATTGGAATAAATCCCATTGGAAACAAATGGGTATTCAAAAAGAAGCTGAATGCAAAAGGAAAAGTGGAGAAATACAAAGTTTGGTTAGTAGCAAAGGGTTATTCCCAGGTTGAGGGAATTGATTTTGGTGAGATTTTTTCTCTTGTTGTCAAGTTGACTTCTATAAGATTTATGTTATTTGTTGTTGTTGCATTTGATTTTGATGTAGAACAGATGGATGTGAATACAACATTACTACATGGGGATCTGGAAGAAGAAATCTATATGAAGCAACTAGAAGGATTTGTTGTGAAGGGAAAGAAGGAGCTAGTATGCAAGCTGAAAAAGTCCATGTATGGTTTAAAACAATCACCAAGGATGTGGTATAAAAAAATTGATACTTATATACTGGGACTTGTCTTCACAAGAAGCAAAGAGGATCATTGTGTGTATTTTAAATTAATTGGTGATCATTTGATTTATTTGGTCTTGTATGTAGATGACTTGTTGTTGATAGGAAACAACAAGGAGATTATCTAGGATGTGAAAACTCAGTTGTCCTCTAAATTTGACATGAATGATCTCGGTGCTTCAAATTTCATTTTGGGCATGGAAATTAAAAGAGATCAGAAAAAGAGGAAACTCTGGTTAAATCAGAGAAAATATGTCGAGACAATATTGCAGAGGTTTAATATGTAGGAATGTAAACCGATCAAGGTTCCTATTCATGTTGGTGTAAATTTATATGTGGATCAGTGTCCCAAGACACGGGAAGAGAAGGACATGTCTTGTGTTCCATATGCAAGTGAAGTTGGTAGTTTGATGTATGCAATGGTATGTACTAGACTAGACATTGCACATGTAGTGGGAGTTTTGAGCAGGTATATATCAAAACAGGGAAGGAGCATTGGACAACAATAAAAAGGGCTTTCAGGTATTTGCATGGCACTGCTAGCTATGGATTGTGCTACCAAGGAAGACCGGGATTGAACAGAGTGTTGGATATACATGGCTTTGTGGATGCAGACTGGGCTGGAGATCCGAATCGTAGGATATCTACAAGCGGGTATGTGTTTAACCTATTTGGATGAGCAATAAGTTGGATGAGAAAAATGCAGGTTGTAGTGGCACTTTCAACTAAAGAAGTTGAATACATGGCAACCACTCATGCAAGTAAGGAAGTAATATGGTTACAAAGATTGTGTTCAACTATTGGGTTGGTACAACAAGATCTAAGAATAGATTGTGACAGTCAGAGTGAATTTTTTCTGGCGAAGAACCCAACTTATCATTCAAAGACAAAGCATATTGATATTCAATATCACTTTGTGAGAGACATGGTTGAAGAAAAGAAAGTGTTGTTGATGAAGGTGGACACTTTGAAGAATGTTGTAGATTCATTAACAAATCTATGAGCACTGAGAAGTTCTCTTGGTGTAGAGGATCCATGGGCATTTTTTCCCTAAATTGTTGACTATGTAACCCTGTAACTCCTTGTATGCAAAGAAAACAACAAGTTTGTTTTTCCTCAGGAAACGTGTCGCAATTTTTCCTCATTTTTCGTGTTTCCTCGATTTTCATGTCCATTGTTGGACAATTTTTCGGCACATGGTTTTTTTCCGATGGTTTTCTATTTTCGGTTAAGGATTTAGGGTTGTTGACTAATCTAGGTCATTGGGTTAGGGTTTTGGATGTCGTTGGCTCCTATATTTATATTGTATTGTAAACAATGTATCACTATGAATGAATATAGAATATGATGGTTTTCCCGGTTTGGGTTTCCAAGGGAAAAATCTATGTGTAATGTTTGTATTTTCCATTATATCTTTTTTGTTCTTTTACTGAAAATCTGTTTGCAGTAAATATTGTACAAGGTTAAAATCTACACTATGATGGTTATGATTGAAGTGTATATGTCTATAGGATCAAACATCTCTTCATAATCAATGCCTTCCTTTTGAGAAAAACCACGAGCTACAAATATTGTTTTATATTTCTCAATACTTCCATCAACAACATGTTGTATTTTTTATAGCCATTTGGAAGATACCACATCCTTGCTTTTCGGTCTAAGAACTATTTCCCATACATCATTCTTTATAATGGATTGGTATTCTTCTGTCATGGCATATTCCCATTCTTTCTTCTAGATGGATTCTTCAAAGAAAGTAGGCTCCTTCTCTAAGATATCACACATCAAAGCCATGTAACTGGAGAATGGCTTGGGTTTCTTGAATTGTCTCATGGTTCCTTCGGGGGCACCATACTTCTCTCCATCTTGAATAAGTTTCCTTGCCCATGATGAATTTCTGTTGTGGGAGATCGTCATCTGGGGAGGTTCTTGAGATTCTATTATGTCGTGATCTTCTAGAATCTCCTCATCAGGGGAAGTTATGACTTCCCCCACTGGTTCTGCAATTCTAGGAGCTACAGGTTCTTCTTCATATACTTCTTCAAGCTAGCATATTCTTGATTTCTTGAGTGTTTCATCTTCATCAAAGGTTACATCCATGTTGATCTCAATACGATGGTAACCTAGTATATAAATTATTAAGGCCTTGGAGACCTCACAGTATCCAACAGATATTCCCTTCTTTCCTGAAGGGTCCAGCTTGGTTCTCTTCTCTTTCGGAATGTGTACAAACACTGGACAACCAAATATTTTGAGATGGCTTACTTTTGGTTTCTTTCCGAAGATCATCTCTTCGGGGGTTTTGAACCCAAGTGCACTATGGGATAATACGTTCTGTACATACACTGTTGTTCTTGTTGCTTCTGCCATTAAGTGCATTGGAAGATCTTGATCACGGATCATAGTCTTCATTGCTTCCATTATAGTTATGTTCTTTCTTTTTGCTACACCATTTTGTTGAGGATTGTAGGGAGTGGTGAGCTCCCTCTTGATCTCGACTTCTTTACAAAAGTTTACAAACTCTTTTGAGGTGTAGTCTCCTCCATTATCTGACCTGAGTATCTTGAACTTTCTTTCAAAGAGATTCTCTATCAAGCCTTGGAATTCCTTGAATTTACCAAACACTTCATCTTTGGATTCCAAAAAGTAAACCTAGGTTTTGCGAGAATAGTCATCAATAAACACATAGTATACATACCCACTGGTGGAGGTTGATGGCATTGGGCCACATACATCTGAGTGAATGAGCTCTAGGACTCCTTCTGCTTTACTGTCTCTTTTCGGGAAAATTTTCTTGATGTTATTTCCTTGTGCACATTCGTTTCACACACCTTCACGATATACCTTGAATTCTGGTAGACATGTGACTGCCTTGCTTACATATGGTAATGCCTTGTAGTTGATGTGAGCTAGTCTTCTATGCCAAAGTTCACATGGATTCTCAATGGAAGGAGTCAAGGCTTCTTCTGAGTGACATTTTAGCTTATACAAGCCACCTTCTTCTTTTCCAATAACAATTGCTTCTTCTATGGTTTTTCCTTTGGGCCACATAAGAACTTCTCCATCTATGTGTTAAAATATTGTGTAACTGCAAAGAATATTCTTATCTCCTTTTGTGGATAAAGCAAAAGAAATATATATATATATATATATATATATATATATATATCATATTGACAAGTCGTCCCTATTGTGCCTAGACAAGACACATTAGAAAGGTAAAGAGGACAGGTCAGCCCTTACCTAATTATTGGGGGGCACAACTTGTATTTATAAGAGGCCTAGCACCTCATTTGTACACACACTCATCAAGATCTCTCTATCAAGTGTGCAAGTCTGAGAGTGACGCAACTATAAGGAGAAGTGACACAACTACAAGGAAGAGTATTTCAGTAAAGGTGAAGGTCATCTTGGTGAAGGACTATCTTAGTCCAAGTGGTGCGTTACTCTGTTTTGGTTAGGGTTTCTGGTGGATCTTCTATTTGGTGAGATATCTCTTGTGAGAGACATTGTACTTGGTTATTGAATCTATATTAAAGAACTTTTGCTGGGTTTTCTTCCCCTTGAGGGTTTCCCGGGATAAATGCTTATGTACTCTGTGATTGTGTTTCTTTCAGTAAGATCCTTATTATGTTGTTGTTATAATGAAGATTAATAATAACATATTAAGAAAGAAACGTTAACATGGTATTAGAGCTAAACTGAAGAGAGCATCTTTCACAGGAAAAAGAAAAACGTCATTGTTGCCGTACAAGAAAATTAGGGCTTTTTATTAAAGAGGAATTTCAGCCCAAAGATCATCTAGAAAAGTGTGCCCTGGCCTAAGGAACTCATTGACACCTTTTTAGTGGATAGAACTCTCGGAAAGTGAAACCCTATTTTTCACCAGTACTAGAAGTACCAGAAAACCAAAAGTACCAGGAAACCAGAAGTACCAGAAAACCAGAAGTACCAGGAAACTAGAAGTACTAGAAAACAATAAGTACCAGAAAACCAAAAGAACCAGTCCATAAATCCGTTGGTCGAGTTTGAAGGGGAAAAATTTGGATTTTCTAAAATCTAACCACACCATGCTACTCTCCTTTGTTGATTTGTGTACCTTGGGAGGTGTTCCCCATGTGTTATCCCTTCTTAGCACATGTGGGAGAGACATTTGCCTTTGTCCTATGTAATTTATGTTCTATTTTGTACTTGACTTTGGTTAAAGTGCAAAATGTCACTTTTT
>ML805315.1:142115-177115 GCA_009831015.1 Picea engelmannii
TAACACATCAGCAAACAAACTTTTCAGAGGGCTGTTATAAAACAGCAATTACACATTTTATGACAGCAGAAAACTTAGTGACTTTGCTTGGTCAAAGACAGGCCAAGAAGTCTTGCTGATAGGACCTGGATTTTCTACATCCTTAGCCAAGCGCACCTCCTGGTAAGTTCAAAATTCAATTCTGAGCATTTTCATTTTTTGGTCATTTTCCTAGCTCCAGGTAAAAGATGTCTAGAAGCATTAAGATTTTTGACAAGCTAGAAGGTGTGGAAAACTTACATGCCTGGAAGTATAGGATTGCACTCATTCTTGAAGAGAATGACCTAGCAATATTCATTAAAGAGAATGTACTAGAACCCGACGATGCTAAAGCTAAAGCAAAAACACCAAAAAGACACAGTTAGGGCCAAAAGAATCATTGCAGATTCTATCAAAGATCACTTGATTCCTCAAGTGGCCTCAAAGAAAACTCCAAAAGAAATGTTTGATGCCCTAACCCGATTATATGAAGGAAGTAACATCAATCAGAAGATGAATCTAAGAACTCAACTCAAGAATACAAGGATGCCGAAATGAGAAACAATTCAAGAATATTTCTCCAGAATATCACAATTCAAAGAACAACTAGAAGCTAACTCTATAAGAGTTCCAGATAAGAATAAATATGTATCAAAGTTCAGATGCTACAACTGTCAAAAGTTGGGACACTTTTCCTATGATTTTCCTCAAGGAAAAGGGAAAATAAAACATCAAGCACATGTGGCAGAGGAAGAGGAATCTCCTCCCTCAAAGAAAGCTTTAGTAGAAATTAAGAAATATTTACTTTAAGTTGAAGATAGTTGATCTGAAGAAAGATAGCAAATTGTGGAGTCTGTGGAGCCTCTCCACACAAAAACAAAAGATAAGTATTCATGTTTATTTTTTGTATATTGTTTTCTTCAATACTTTATCATTACAAGTTAGATTTTTGTCAGAATGTTAATTAACCTCGTTTTATTTCAGTGTCTATGCATATTTATGAAGGAAGTATCAAAGAAGAGGATAAAGAAAGAGATAAAATATTTATTTCAAGTATGATCACTCATGAGAGTGACACAGGTATGTGTTCAGCTATGATAGTAAGGGAAAATTTGGTAATTTCATAGCTAGAGTGAAAAAGAGCTCAAAAGTCTTATTCATGATTAGGGTTTCAGATGTGTACATGGTTGAACAAGTTTTGTTTAAGAAATGATGTGTACTACTCTCATAGAAATCATGATATAGTTTCATTTAATTACTGCTTATTGTTATTGATTGATTGGCTAAGTGACATATCTCAGAAAGTATATTGTAAGTAAGTTTACAGGTCTCAAAAGAAAGAACTTATGCCTTGACTTGCAGAAGTTAGACAACATGAGAAGGACTTATGATATGGTGACAGTGAGACAAGACCAGACAATATCCAGTATTTATATAGGAGCATAAGGCTCCTAAATATGAAGAACATAAATGTTCAAGATGAAGAGAAAGATGGATACTCAGATATAGTTGATGAGATGCAGGTAACTACAGGTTGCTCAAGTACGGTTCTTATAGATGCAGAGGGAGCAGCTTGATCCAGTATGAAGTCAGAAATAAAAGAAAAGTTCGAACTCAAGAAATCACCCATGATATTCCAGAAGAGAACTTCAAGGATGATGATTAGAAGCTCTTAGTTTGGTGCAAGAGGGAGCTATGTCTCCGAGTTCAAAATGGAGGATCGTGATTTGATGCAGTTAGGAAAGCAGATGGATGGTGCCCAACGGATGGGTGGCATAGTATTATACCATGGAAAGATTTTGGACCACAAGAGATTTTTTCAGATCCCATAGCTAGACCTTCGTAGAGAAGAAATGAGAAATCCCACAGGTAGACCTTCATAAAGAAGGAAAAGAGAAGAGACCTTCGTAGAGAAGGGGAATGAGAAATTTGCCAAGGTTGGCCTCTGTCCAAGTGTTGAGTTTTGGATACTCTAGGGACATGCTAGAATAACCTCGTAGAGAGGGGTATGGCCACCCTCGTAGAGAGGAGTGTGGATGTTTCTCCAAGGAGCAGCGGGTAGATACTCTCCTCTGGCCAAGGATTGAGTAGCCTGAAACACAAACCTTGACCATGTGGAATGGTTAGTTGGCTCTTGAGGTTTGTGTCGTGATCCTGTGTGGATCATGGAAAGGGAGTCTAGTCTTGCCCAGGCTAGCATCTTAGCTTCTCTAGTTCATGTGGGATGACTAGGAGTGAAGTTATGGTAGTAGTCCTTCCCAGTGGATGGGTGAGATAGATGACTACAACAGAAGGGAGAACATAAAAGGAATGGCAAAACTCATAGAATATCTTATGTGTGAAGATAAGATATCTTCTGTGTGAAGATAAGAAAGAGTATCTTCTGCATGAAGATGAAAGAAAGAAAGAGTATCTTCTGAGCAAAGATAAAGAGAACAAAACTTCTTTAATATGCATTCATGGAAAACCAGTCAGTGATCGTGATGCCAGATGACCAAGTGGATTATATTGATGCCTCCTGTTATCCAGTTGATGATGTTACCTAGTTGATGATGTTGCCCAGTTGATGATGTTCTCCAGTTGATGTTGTTGTCCAGTTGATGTTGTTGTCCAGTTGATGATGATTATCCAGTTGATGACATTGCCCAGATGATATTGTTCAGTTGATGATGACATCCAGTGACCTTTCCAAAGATAAAGAATATCCTTCTTATTAAGAGGGAGTGTTAAAATATTGTGTAACTGCAAAGAATATTCTTATCCCCTTTTGTGGATAAATCAAAAGATAATATATATATATATATATATATATATATATATATATATATATATATATATATATATATNCATATTGACAAGTCGTCCCTATTGTGCCTAGACAAGACAAATGTAAATTAAAAAGGTAAAGAGGATAGGTCGGCCCTGACCTAATTATTTTGGGTGCACAACTTGTATTTATATGAGTCCTAGCACCTCATTTATACACACACTCATCAAGCCCTCTCTATCAAGTGTGCAAGTCTGAGAGTGACGCAACTACAAGGAGAAGTGACACAGCTACAAGGAAGAGTATTTCAGTAAAGGTGAAGGTCATCTTAGTGAAGGACTATCTTGGTCCAAGTGGTGCACTACTCTGTTCTGGTTAGGGTTTCTGGTGGATCTTTCGTTTGGTGAGATATCTCTTGTGAGAGACATTGTACTTGGTTATTGAATCTATATTAAAGAAGTTTTGTTGGGTTTTCTTCCCCCTGAGGGTTTCCCAGGATAAATGCTTGTGTACTCTGTGATTGTGTTTCTTTCAGTAAGATCCTTATTATGTTGTTGTTCTAATGAAGATTAACAATAACAGATTTAGCAAGAAACTTTAACACTATGAAAGCAACTCTAAATCCTTTCTTATCTAAAGCTAATATAGAAAGTAAGTTCTTTGTCAAACCTGGTACATATATTACATCCTTCATCTTCATTGGGGTCCCTAAATCAAGTTTGTAATTCGATTCTCCTACTCCTTTGATAGGGTACTGGTAATCATCCCCAAGTGTAACTTTTTGGGGAAAGTTCTTTTCTATAAGGCAAGAGAGAATGTCTCTTTGACTTTTCATGTGCTTGGAAGAACCACTATCTATGAGCCAAGTGTCCTCACCAGGTGTCATTGATCCTGAGAAGGCAGAGATTAAGACATAGTCTTCAATCTGTTCTTTTATCATCTTCATGGGTGGCTCTTCATCTTCAACTATAAGGGCATGGTGCCTTCTGTTTCTCTTCTTGTATTCTTCTCTTCTAGCTGGACAATTTTTAGAAATATGTCCCATCTTGTCACAATGGTAACATTGGTAAGATGAGAAATCTTTTTCTCTTCTTTGACCTTTCTGAAACTTCTGGAATCTCCTTGGAGGGTGAGATTCTTTATGGATGAGTTTTTTTGGGGAGTGAGACTCCTTATGTTCATGAGTATCTTTCTGGAAGTAACTCCTATTCCTTCCTCATTTAATGTGAGCATTTAGGGCTTGATCTTCATCTCTTGATAATATTGCTTCTTGGTTAGCTACTCTTGCTTCTTCTTGAACACATTCTTACCAAAGACTGTCAAAGTGTAGTTTCTCCTTTCTAGCACAAATAGTTTGGATGAATGCATCCCAAGGTATTGTGAGACCATTAAGAGTTGTCATTATGATTTCATCATCATCTAGGGTGTCTCCAATTGCTTCTATTGTTCCATGAATTGTGATATTCTAGAGAAATATTCTTGAACTGTTTCTCCTTTCTCCATCCTTGTACTTTTGAGTTGAGTTCTTAGATTTATCTTCCGGTTGATATTCTTTCCTTCATACATTTCTTTTGGAGTTTTCTTTGAAGCCACTTGAGGAATCAAGTGATATTTAATAGAGGCTGCAATGATTCTTTTGTCTCTAACTATGTCCTTTTGGTGTTTTGCTTTAGCTGCAACATAGGTAGGTTCTGGTACATTTTCTTTAATGAATATTGCTAGGTCATTCTCTTCAAGAATGAGTGCAATCCTATACTTCCAGGCACAAAAGTTATCCAATCCTTCTAGCTTGTCAACAAGCTTAGTGCTTGCAGACATCTTGACCTCGAGCTAGGAAAATGACCAAAAATTGAAAATGCTTGAAATTTAAACCTGGACTTACCAGGAGGTCCGCTTGGCTCGGGGGAGTAGCCTGGTTCAGTTAGATTTCAGAAAATCCAAAAATTTCCCCTTCAAACTGGGCCAGCGAAATTTTGGACTGGTACTTCTGGTACTGGTTCTAGTTTCCCAGTTTTCTAGTACGAGTGAAAACTAGGGTTTCACTTTCCAGGAGTTTTGTCCACTGAAAAATTGCGTTGAGGTTTCCAAAGAGTTCGCTAGGCTAGGGCACACTTCCTTGATGATTTTTAGGTTGAAATTCCTCTTCAATAAAAAAACCCTAATTTTCTTGTACGACAACAATAAAGTTTTTGCTTATCCGATGAAAGGTGTTGTCTTCAACTTAGCTCTGATACCATGTTAAGTTTTGAGCTATTATTAGGTTTCTTTTCAATTTACTATATAACAATAGCATAGGTAGGATCACTGAAAGAAACACAATCACAAGATACACATTATTTATCCTGGGAAACCCTCATGGGGAGAAAACCCAACAAAAAATTCCTTAATATAGATAGCCAATACAATGCCAAGACAATAAACCAAAACACTAGAGAATATCCAACACTGAGCAATGCACCTCTCTCTTCCTTCTTCTCCCAACTGCAGCTACCAAACTTGTGCACTAGATTATCGAATGAGTGAGTGAGATAATGAGGCGTTGGCTTCCTTTATTTATACTAGCTGGCAGGTGCTGGAAAGGTGTCTCTTCACTGGGCAGGGCTGACTTGTCTTCTTAGTGGTTAAAACCACTTTAATTAGGCCTAGGGGACGACTTCTTAATTTGCATAATACAATTAGGGTTTGAACAATCCACAAAAGGGGATTTGGTCAATTACAATGCCTAACATGATCAGTCCACAAAAGGGATTGATATAATGATTAATGACTCAATAATAAATAGAATACTCTTTGCAATTATAATATTTCAACAAGTATTGGGTTCAAGCACCAATTATATTTGATTCTTCTTGAATTTTCATTGGCCTGGAAACATAGCACTACAATTATAATTGAACCCACACATCGAACCATGATAGATTCAACCTCTAGAACATTGAGAGATCTGGTTCAGTTGGGTATCTATGTGCAAAATAATTGCACCGAAGACATAGTTATCAATGACAAAGTATTTGCAGAGTTTTGATTTTTATTGTCTTGATTAGTTTTGTGCTATTATCAATTTGATGTGTGCATGTTACACCAAAGAACATGCCATTCTAAAGACACATATCTCTATACAATACTACAATACTAAGAACATAGGTTAGAAGTTAATTTCCACAAAGAATCTTTTTTGGTGAAGTGAGTGGGCTATAAGTCCCTTGTTTTGGGATCATTGGTTGGACACTTTTGTGACATGGCATATGGAAGAGTATTTTATTGATGAGTTCTAACCACCTTGACACATTATCCTAGGAAACA
Organism: Picea engelmannii; assembly: GCA_009831015.1. Classification (NCBI taxonomy): domain Eukaryota; kingdom Viridiplantae; phylum Streptophyta; class Pinopsida; order Pinales; family Pinaceae; genus Picea; species Picea engelmannii. The sequence continues at coordinate 148,204 of ML805315.1, forward strand.
CTCCACATGGAGAATATTTTATGATTTTTTGGGTGGTTGAGGTAGTTACATGGCACATTTTTGTAGGGTTCACCTCTCCTAGGTGCTCTCTCATCTTTATTGCATGGATATTTCACCTACACTTAGCATACTTGACCTTCATTGGAGAGAATCATCACCTTTTGACTTGACATGTATATATTACACATGAAGAGAGTCGTACATGTGGCTTATCATGCTCTCACACTTGGTCTCCTTTCTATTTTGGAGATTATTCTTGGAAGACACACTTGTGGAAGATTTCTTCTTGTTATTTTTGGATTGTATTGGAGGGTGCACTTGCGGAGAGTTGATCTACTTTCTAATTTGGGGAGTTGACCACAAATTTTCTTGTGGAACGCTCCATCCTCTTGGCATCTTTCACATTCATCCATGGAGTTGGTTACCTTCGAACTCACACATGTGGAGTAGTTACATGCATGCACATTCTTGGAGGATGAATTCCATGTGGACACTTGGCATTTGACTTGGTTTGATGCCTATTTTTGGTGGTGTCTCCTTCATGAATGTTATTTGGTGCATACTCTTACTATTCGTGACAAAACCAATCTGGTTCAATCACAAGCATCCAAAATGTTTGGAACAATATAAAGAAATCCATGAGGATAAAATAATTATTGAATAAAATATATAAGAATGATAGTATGATGATTAAAAATGAGGACCCCCTATATATACCTAAGCGGGGGTGCCTTTTCACTACAAAACATGTCCTTTCATTAAGGTGTGTATTTATTAATTAATTAATTATATTTGTTTTATGTATTCATGTTTATCACATTCCCTTCCCCTTTAGAAATGTTTTGTTCACAAAGCATATTTATGGAAAGGCTTTACGTCTTTGCTCTGACTTGTAAAATTCTCACATGATTCTTTGTTCTTGATGTTGTCATAATTGACGATACAACAAGATATGAACTTTTAAGTGTTGAACATAACTAACGAACTATAAGAGGATTTAACCATTCTAATTTGATCCTTTGTGGAATATTGCACTTATAAGAATCCAAATATAAATTGTTATTATGAGACTCAATTGTAATGGTATCAATATTCTTTGGAAGATAGGTCAAGTGTTTTTGTTTTGAGTGATGTTGGTAAACCGACTTGTTAAAGAACCTATTCTTGTGATTAGGGTGTCGATAAAGTGTCTTTGTAGCATGAATTTCTCTTATTGTACTTGTAGTGCATTTTTTTATTTTCTTTTGGTATTATATATTCTTCATGCATTGATGTTGCTTGGTTGATCACTGGATTTACACTCGAAATTTCCATTGTTTGGACTCCAACATTAAAAAATGTTCTTATTTCAACCGAATTTGCATCTTCTTGAACTGTGACATGGATTGAATTTGTATTTGTTCCTTTCTCCACAACTTGTATTTTTTCATTTGAAGACTTCGATGCCTCCTTCTCGATAAGTTGTTCTAACTTATTTTCCAACAATTTCTTATCTTTTTTAAGCTTCTTGATTTGTGTAAGTAGGTTTTGATTATGATTTTTTAAACACGTAAGTTTTTCATTTTTTTATTTGTCAACTATTTTCATGTCTCTATTCTCCACTTTCTTCTCTTTTAGTCCTCTGATTTGTTCTAACAAATTTTGATTAAGGTTCTTTAAGCATGGATTTTCTTCCTCTTTTTCTAATTGGTTCTTCTTGAATTCCTTCTCGAGATATTTCTTCTCTTGTTCTAATATTTTATTATATTTCTTCATAACCTTCATCTTCTTGATTTGTACAAGTAATGTTTGATCATGATCTTCTAGGAGACATTATAATACCCATGTTTCCCCCAGCTTGTAAATATAACTGTATTTTGCCAAAAAGGTAGTGTAAATATTTATGCTACTAATGTAAAAAAAAAAAAAAAAAATGAAAGTGTTGCATAACTTCCGAAGGGGTTGCCAAGGTAGATCATGATGCATGAGAGGGAATCAATGAGGAAATTTCCCTTACCAATTTAATAATCAAGACAAAACGAGATTGCCCATTTTTCTAGAATTATGGTTAATGGAGGGAGTTGGTAGATGATCTATCAACTTCCCACATTTATGAAAAGGAATGGGTGTTGTACAAAAAATACCTTGTCTCATAAGAATGGACAGAAAAGTACCCATCTAGGGGATTCTTGATTGACCCACGAATTGGAGGATTTGACCCACGAAATCTTACTGAAGAAGGTAAGAGACAAGGAAAAAATGGAGAGCAGAGAAGAGGGGATACAGTTGGTTGAGTGTGGGAGACATTTTCCGAGTAGAGAGGATGTAGAAGAATGAGTCTGGTGACCATTTTTTGAAGAGGGAGAGCATGTGCAACTCTCTGGTTCTAAGAGAACTGAAAAACAAATTTGTTCTGGATATGGGAATTGCTGAGAAACGTTTCTAACCAAGCTGATAAATGGGGTTGCAGAAAGGATGAGTGACTGGGGAAGCACTCATTGCACACCCCCTTGCGTGGTGGAGAGAGAAATGATCTGCTAAATTCCTGTGGGAAGAGGAGAGTGATCTTCGTCCCTGGTTGTTGCTGAACAAGAGGAAGAGTCTCTCTTTGAGCATCATGATCTAGCTAGGGGGTGGCCAGTGGTAAATCCGTACAGGAGTTGTTGTGCCTACGGTTGGGCAGAAAAGGGCACCCCTGACAACAGTTGCAACACTTTATGGAATCTAGATAAGTATATTTTACCAAAATCTCTATAGTGTTAATCTCATAAATAATTAGACTGTGTTTTTAGAGAAATATAAGTTTGTTTTTCTATTACAATTTCCTTGAGAATTTAAGTGTGAATGTGGAAATATTACATCTAGATTTCTATGTGGGTGATCAACTTCACCATGTGACTTCCTGTGCTAAAATCTGGGAGTGAATGTTGAGGTGGACTGAGTTTCACAGTTTAAAACATTCATATGCAATAATGACAAGACAATAAATTTTATTAAGCATAAAATAAGAGAGAAATAGATATGTTCATACTACTGCTCTATTTTAGTTTGCTCCCAAGCCTTATTACAGAAAACTCAGAGCATATCAGATCTGGGTTTGCACTTTAGGGAAACAACCCAAATATTGAAAAATGTATGTCATTATAAATGGCTAGTTTGGAAAAATAATTTAGAAATAAGCATGACCCTTCCTACTTGAATCAAAATATAAAATCCCTTTTTGATGTCATTTAGGCATTAACAAACATTTATGCTAAACTTGTGTTAAATTCCTACAATTTGGGAAGGATCCCCATAATTGTAGTGGGCTTTAACTTTGAGTAGAAATGTAAAATTTTACTATGAAGGTAAATCTGTGTCTTAGGACCATTTTTCCTTAAATTTAGTAGGAGAAGTAAAGCATGGTAATAAGGAAATAAAATTTACTCATTTACCAACGAGAAGGGAGAGATTATAATTATATTTTTAATTTCCAAAATGGCGAAATTTCCTTGGAATATAAACTTTTATTAAATCTCTTTATAAAGATTGGAAAACTTTATTTTTCCTTTTCTTATTTTTTTGTAAGAGAAAATAATTTCCTTTAAATCTTCTAGGTAACAAAATTGTGCAAGATTATGGAAATGTATGTATATATGTCTATATACATATGATTATTATTATTATTATTATTATTATTATTATTATTATCATTATCATTATGAAAATGGGGGCTAAAGTTCCTGGAGCGTGAAAGGCTTGAGACCAAAAGAAAATATAATTTAATATGATTCCAAATGCCAAAGTACACCAAGGAATAACCTGTGACTAAATGCCTTAAACATCTCATGGTCTTCAAAACTCCAGGAGTTCGGGGCTCCGGGATGTTTGGATGATGGATCTCACAAGCTATAATCGTCGAAGACCCGAACCCTACCTTTCCATGTACAAACGTTGCATATCCAATAAATATAATCAATTATATGATATTATATTCAAGTGCGATCAAATTAACATAATTGAATATAATAACCCTTTATTTGCAATTTATTATATTATAATTCAAAATAACTCATTGTATTTATATTACATTGTAATACAAGTGGGTCCCCTCCGGAACTCTGGGACTCTGGGTTATATGAGAATGAAGAATTGTGTGGAAGAGCCGAAGGTGTGGACTCAAATATCTTTCCCTAATTCCAATATTAAATTATTAAATATAATATTGGAGAATTTTTAAAACCTGGGTATAATTTTCGAGGGGTATAATATAATATATGATATTATATTAAGGTTTATTAAAATAGCCATAAGTGAATAAGGCCATCTCTTCTCATTTCTTTTTTAAATATTAAATAATGTTGAAACGTGCATAAGTGGGGCACTTCGGGGCTTCGGGACTCCTGGGCTCCGAGAGATTTGAGTATAAAGGATGTGTGGGAGAGCCAAATGAGTTGAACCTGAGAGATCTCTCTTTGATCTCTATTATTTAATTACTAGATAATTAGTTTGTGGAGAATAGTTATCCTTAATGAGGTTTAAGTAATTAATTACCAAAGAATGGTATTCTATGAAATATTAGTTAAGTATTTTAATTGGACTATAGGAGAGGGACAAATGTCATCCTCTAGTCGAGCAAGCCTAAGCGCCCTATGGTGACATGGAAAATTGATGCTGACTAAGAAAATCAGTGGCAAGCTAGGCTAGTGCCACATCAAGATCAGGGTGTCACCACATCAGTTGGCGTGGATAATGTGAGGTCACGAGGATGCCACGTGGCAATAATATTTTCTATGTAAACATGATAACTTCGGAAGGTCATAACCCTTGTTCTAGAGCTCAGTTTTGAGTGAACTTACCGTCGTTGGAAAGCTCTTGATCAACAAAAAATGATAGAGCTATGATAGAGAAGATTTGAGACAATCGAGAAAAGCGAAAAATTTATACCCTATCCCTTACAAAGGTACTTAGGGGTCGGGTGTGTAACATAGTGGTAGCAGAGAAGACAACGACACTTGGCCTACTTGGGCTCATGAAAACTTTTAAGGGGGAGGGCACCCTACCCTACCCTATCTATCAAAGAAATATTCAGACACTAGGCCTGGATGGGCCGAAAAAAAATCATGAGACTAGTCTACCCAGGGCTAAGATGATCCCGTTGAGAGTGTTTTCTATCGCAAGGAGATTACATGTATAATATTTTTGAGGAGAAGGATTGCAAATTGAAATTTTGTTGGGAAATTACTCAACAAAAACTGAATCATGTTGGATTGTAGCAAAATAATCATATCGCTTCTTTGGGGAAATGATAGCCACTCCTATAGGAGTGGGATTATGTTGATGGACACTAATAACAAGATTTGGAGGAGAATGGAATGAATAGGTTGCAAGGTAGCTTGCAAATGTGGGCTAATGAAGCCTTTGGTAATCACAATTATTGTTTAAATAAGATATTAGGCCTTCTGAGTATAATTCCCCATGTTTAGAGGCCTTATGGAAATATGTGAGGTCAACTTATTTGACCTCTCATAACAAAAAAAATTACTATTGAGTTAATCCCCTCTATGCAAAAAAAAAGGAGTCCTATGGACTGAGGATAACCTTCATGAAAGAAGTAAAGTGACAAGAGCAAGTTCAGGAACTCATGGATCTAATGAGGGTGTGTATATCCTTAAAAACTTAAGGGTGTGCCTATGCAAGAGGTAATCAAATGGAATATGTCTGCACTACAGGCATAGGTGAAATAATTGGTGCATAAGGATATGGTAGAATGCATATGGAAAAAAAATTGAACATGCAAATTAGACATATTATAACCTATGGTGGGTTGTAAGGTATGGTCTACTAATAGAACTTTTAGGTGAGAATGACCTTATGTCAGCAAGAGTTAACAACAAGAATGAAATGTTGATAATGTTGTGGTCTATTACCTTATTAAGATAGGACTGTAAGGATTAATGAGAGATCGATGCAAGGCCCGATTAAAGAGGTGTCAGAACATCTTTGGATGACTAGTGGATTATATTGACATCCAGAGGTGGATGGTATCCATATGGATATGGCTTGGTATACTCAGATAACAATAATGAGGGAGTTTAGGAAAATATTCCCTTGTAGAGATCTGTTGACCAAGAATGAATTGAGGCATGAAGAAGAGACTAGAAGTGGTTATCTTACTGCCTTGGGTAATCCAGTAGCTACCCATCTAAATTTTGATTTATATAAGGTTTTTACAGTAGAAAGGGAAAAAGTTGCCCTTGCTGGTTGTTGCCATGTAGAGATGGTAGCATCAGTATGAATTCTGACTGTGAGACTCGTCATAGGATTGACTGTAATCTATCACTAAAGAACACTCATAAAAATAAATAAAAAATGTCAATGTGAATGAATGAGATAAACAGGTGCAAGCGATGCACCTACACATATACAAATATATGTATACATGCTTAAAAGAATAATATGAATGCCTGATCAAGTAGGATGTGAGGCAAGATGTGTACTTACCAGATCTTAACAATGCCATGGATGCATGGTTAACCCTATGTTGGAGGGTCTGATTATATCGATGAAATAATAGCTTGAGGAGGATGTTTCCCATTTCCTCGGGAAAATCTAGAATAAATTGTTGAAAGAATCAATGAGCAGGGATGCCCTGTTGTCACGATAAAAGGCTACATGATTATGCATGTGAGGATTGCATGAGAATGATTGTGGACAATCATGAATTAAATGATGTTAAAGTAAAGATGCATGTGAGATGTAAAGTACACCTATGGTAGACACACATAGGCTTATAATGATGCATGTGGTTAAGTGCATTATGAATATAATTTAACATAACAATGAATATGGGTGGATGAAAAATATGGATGCATAATAAAGGTCCATGCTTATATCCCTTATGGAATTTTGAGTAAACCTTTGAAATAATGAAGTTAAGGCCACTTTAGATAATGATGGATGTGCAAGGAAAGAGTTGCATGCTAAAGGAGCTCCCTATGGAGGAACTATGTAAAGACTATGTCTGGAGAACATAGTCACAACCTTAATGACTGTTGAGAACTGGGCAGTGGGATGTAAGCCTATCTATATAAGAATCACATATTACATTATAAAACATAATGCATGAATTGAAGACTAACAAATGAACGCTCACTATTTTGATGTCTAAATAGTAATGTGCAGAATGCACTTGTTCATAACTCAATGTGAACAATTTTTGTTGTTGTTGTTGTTTTAGCATGCTAAATTATCCAAGAAGCTTAAGGTTAACCTAGCCAAGACTAATTAAGGAAAATAGCATAAATTCCCCAGCAGGGAGTATATTGCATAAGCAAAGAAGGAGAAAAGGAGGAACGTTTATCACTTTAAAACTCTGAATTGCTTAACATAGTTGTAATCCTTAAAAAAACAATTGTGGAAACAAGTACAACTGGTGAAAGGAAAATGAACAAACAAGTGTAAACTTGGTTAAAACCATGAGTGTGTAAAGGTAGTGAGACCTTGGGAATAATTCAATTAAGCTAAAAAATCTAGACCGTGTAGGAGTTGGAAAGAGGAAAGAGTCCCTTAACTCCTTTTTCTTGTTGTGTATTTTGTTTCTCTAGGATGAGGAGATGATATGTTGTTGTGTGTGAGTGTTTTAGCATGAGAATGGTGATAAATGTGTGACGGTAAAGATAACTAGAGACTTGATTATGTTTGCACTCGTGAAAAAAATGAGGGAGAAATGTGGTAGAGTGCATAGAGATATGTTGGGGCATATATGAAAATGTTTTATCGATTTAAATTCTATGATACATGTATTTTAATTTTACATGACGACTAATATATTTGTGGTGTATGTCATGTGTAGCAAAAAAAAATTGAAGTTGTATGTCATGTCTCAAGCAGAGGATGAATACAACAAGGTTGTTGTTGAAATTTGTTTAAGGGACTTTAAAAGTTCCCATAAAGCACCATTGATGAGGTAATATCAGAGGGGGTGTTGGAAGCCAAAACAAGTATAAAGTGTTCATGCTTAGGAGGCATAAGGTATGAAGGGACTGGGTAGGAATCTCTTCTGAAATGTTTTGCTATTTCAAATAATAGGTAATTGAATTTGAGTGGTTGTTGGATGCCACTGATACCCAAGAAGGGTATGATTCAGGAAAAGAACCCGAATAATAGAGAAAGGGATCTATAGTAGTCATTGCAAGAAAATTCATGAATCAATAGTGTTATGGGTACATTAACTCATCAAGGGTGATTGGGAACAAAAGTGATCATAGAAAACACATTGAATTGAATGCATTTAGGAAATGCATGATTTCATAAGAGGGCAGATAATAGACTGCCCATTAAGGAATGAGGGCCTTCCAATACTTTACCTGAATTGTAAAGGTGTTAAAGAAGGTATTGGCACCACCAGTTACCGGTAAGGAAGGAAGTGTTTAGATGCAACAATATGAAACTTGGGTTTCATATTATAATATGTTAAATTGAGGACGTGATCAACTCGTAGTAGGAAGCACAATCTTGTTGTAACAATGAATGAGAATAAATGAGCTATATGGTGAGATTGGTTGAGCTCCAACACACCATGGATAAGTTCTTGTCATAAAGTGTGGAAAACTTGAAATCAATGCAAGGATGCATTGGGTATGAATGTGACCATGAACATTGGCACATTGATTAAATTCTTTTAATATTTGAATTGCATTTGGAAAAATTTGGTATTTTAAAAGGATGCATGTGTAAAGAATGATATTTCATTTTATTTGTACCATTGAATAAATGAAAATGATTTGACTATTAGTATGCATACTTTTGAATATATAGTGTGCACGAGCACTAACAACTTGTTTTACTATGTGAAGATGGAGTTGCAGGAAGAAGGGTCTTGAATATGGCAGCCGAAGTAAGCCCATAAGGAAGACCAATGCCCGCTGAGACAAACTGTTGTAGGAAGGAAAAATCTCATACTTGTGAATCTGGTTCCTGTGTAGAACATATCTGAAAAATAAAATGTGGAATTTGGAAATCTGTGGGTGACAGATTTGAAAGAAAATTCTGAATTGAAATTGATGATAACATCTCATGGTTACTGATACAGGTGATATGAAAGATCTGTCCTGGAGGGACAGAGGATGGTTGTCAATATGGAAAGCATGGAAAAGGCTATTGTTGTGACATGAGAACCCTGTGATAAGCCATGATAACCATAGAATATGTTTTTTTGTGGTAATGCAATATGAAGGGACGCTTCAATAGAGCAAGTCAGAGAGATGCATCGATTGTAAGACTCGATAAAGTTTCTAAAACTCTTCTTGTGCGAGAAAGCCTTGGCAAGAAAAGATGGTTCACCTGAGGTACTGTATAGCAGAGAAGGGGATACCTAAGCCTGAGCCTGGAGGGTGAGTGATTCCAAGGAATGAGAGACTTCAATAATTCTTGTAAACTATTGGTTGGGATCATGCACACAATGGGTATGTCAAGGAAACAATGGGCCAAGTTAGTAAGACAACCAACTAAATGTGGATCCATGAAATTGCACAGATAAGTATTGTGTTGATATAAATATTTCCCCTTGAGTTTTGAACAACAGTAAAATGCTTTTGCATGAAATTGTGATTAATATGCTTGTTGTTTGAAATCATTGTAGGCATGTGACAAAGGCCAAGAGTCTGGGAAAGGACCATGCAGATAAAAGGGAAATATCTCTAAAGAAGTTGAAGTATGAGGCATGATTAGTGTTATAGAGATGCAAAGAACACCGAGGAAGGTGTTCCTTTAAGGGGGAGGGCATTGTAATACCCATGTTTCCCCCAGCTTGTAAATATAACTGTATTTTGTTAAAAAGGTAGTGCAAATATTTATGCTACTAATGTAAAAATAAAAAAAAGGAAAGTGTTGCATAACTGATGAAGGGATTTCCAAGGTAGATCATGATGCATGAGAGGGAATAAATGAGGAAATTTCCCTTGCCAATTTAATAATCAAGAAAAATCCAGATTGCCCATTTTTCTAGAATTGTGGTTAATGGAGGGAGTTGGTATATGAACTATAAGCTTCCCACATTTATGAAAATGAATTGGTGTTGTACCAAAACTACCTTGTCTCATAAGCATGGGCATAAAAGTACCCATCTAGGGGATTATGGAGTTAGTTAGAAAGATAATATAATTTATTGTATGAGAGATTTAACTCACTCTATATAAAGATGAGTTTCTCTCCATTTTATTTGGAATTGAGAATTTGGCAATTGTGATTATGAAAGATATAAGTGATAGGAGGTTGTAAAGCTTAGAGATGATATATATGGAGCTACCTTGTATAGCACATTCTTGAAGGCTAATGAAGAAGTGAGGTATTGATCTATTTTGTTGTATGATTATGTGCATGCTCTTTAATTTTGTTGTTAATTATATGTATAAAACGTCTTTCTATCATTTTAATTTGAAGGCCTATTAATGAAATATTTTTCATTTAGGAGTAAGGCAATGTGAGGAGATTCTCTCTTTCTTTCCTTGTTGTTATAGTTTTATTTTATTTCCTTCATATAATAAACTAATTGTTGAAATGGGATTATAATTCAACCTAATATGACAACACCTTCAAATTTCTTTGATGAGTAGCACCCCTAGTTCCCCAAGATTAAGTTTTCTCACATTAATTTCCAACAAACACTTAAGGTTGAATTGCATCAAATTAGTTCCTGTTACATTAAGTATATGCCCAAATGATGAATGTATTAACAAGATATTTCATCCCAAAGGTTGAATGTGGCAAACTATCCATTTTATCGTATAGCCATTCAAAGTAGTTGATTGTGACACACCAATTCCTTCATGCATGCAATATTTCATGCCATTAACCCGTAGATTGATAGCATTGGTCCCATATCATCCCATTTCCTTGTTCTCTTTTCTTCCTTTCCTTTCATTCCCATTACTTTTTTCTATTTCCATTTTTTTCCATACACTTCAACCTATGTTTTGTTCAGGATTACTCTTCATACATCACCTAGAGCCTCCACTCCAAAGCCTTAAAAATCCTAACTTTCGTGGAAGACCCCCTTGTGTTGGAGAAGAGCTAATCTAAATAGGGAAGAAGAGCTACTAAGGTGATAGTGGGTAGCCTTCCTAAATTGCAAAGTTTCACAAACTAGTCCCTTGATGCTTGGGACTTTACATCATAGGGGGTGCTAGATTTTATTGTAACATGAACGACATGATGAGCACTAGCCCTATCCCACCTTGGGTTGAGTTTTTATTGTTGGTTGTGGAGCATGATTATCATCTTGATTCAGATGTTTGTTTCAGTTGTGTTTGGACCCCATTCCCTAACGAGGGGGTGTGGGGGGGTTTGCCCCCCAACAATTGTCGCCAGGGGGGTGGCAATAGTTTTTGTATCCCCCCCTGGTGGGGGATTCGGGGGCAATTCCCCTGAAGCGAAATATTGAGAAAAAATTACTTGTAAAATATTGTAATTTTGTAGTCAATATGGACCGTTCATTATAAGTTCATCAATCTGACGACAGAAGTTATGTTACGGTTTTTTTCCCTAGAAAAAAAACTTATTTTATGAGGGAATTGTATTGTGGCTATGTATGTGTGTGATTGTTGTATTATGAGAGAGGAGACTGTGAGATAAAGAATAAGAAGTTACAACGGTTGAGTTGTTGGTTGTATCCCTTCATTTTGTTTGATAATGAAAATGAAGGACTTGGTAATTTCTCTGGTGGACGTAGCCCACACTGGGTGAACCACGTATATATGTGTCTCTATTGTATTATGTATCTTCTGTGTTTTATTTCCGCATTTGTTTTATTTTATTGCTCTGTGATCTTATTTTTCTAACAACTGGTATCAGATCGAAAGGTAACTCACAGGAAAATGGTGTTTCTGGTTCGAGTGGGAGCAATGGCAGAAGATGGAAAGTTTAGGGTTGAGAAATTTAACGGCCAAAACTACCAGTCATGGAAGATGCAAATGGAAGATTATTTATATTAGAAGGATATAATCCTAATATTGGGTGGAATAGCAAAGAAGTTGACAACCATGAAGGATGAAGAATAGGAGGTTTTTGAAAGAGAGGCATTAGGGACGATACGACTGAGCCTGGAAGGGTCGGTGGCTTTCAATATTTCAAAAGAAAAGACAACAAAGGAGTGGATGGATGCATTGGATAAACTATATGAAAAACCTTCAACATCCAATAAGGTATTTCTAATGAAGCAATTATTTAATATGAAAATGTCAGAAGGTGGGTTTGTTGCAGATTATTTAAATGAATTTAATACAGTTACTAATCAGCCAAGTTCTGTAAAAGTGGACTTTGATGATGATATTTGGGCTCTTATAATCCTGTGCTCATTTCCAGAAAGTTGGAATGGCTTGTTCATGGTTGTAAGTAACTTTGTCTCTGGTTCAAACACTCTAAAATTTGATGATGTTGTTGGTGTTATCCTTAGCGAGCAATGCGGTGGAAAAGCACATGCGAGACACCAGACAATGCGTTGACAGTAGAGAACATGGGAAGACAAAAGGATATAGGAAAAGGCTTAGGGAACCATTAGAATTCTAGGAAAGGAAGATCCAAATCCAGATTGGGAAAGACAGAGTGATGAAATTGTGGGAAGAAATGTCATTTGAAGAAAGATTGCAGAGCTCCAAAGAAACAAAGAGATGGACAACAAGAAAAAAATCAAGAAACAAATGTAACGGGTGATGTGTTACAAGATGCTTTGATTTTTTCTGTAGATAAAATTTTTGAGTCTTGGGCAGTAGATTGAGGGGCTTCATTTTATGCCACATCTCATAGGAAACATTTTCTAAATTATGTTCAAGGTGATTTTGGATAGTTCATTTGGGTGATGATGCACCATGCAAAATTGTTGGAATGGGAAAGGTATAAATAAAGAAAAAGAATGGAAACCAATGGTTGTTGAAAGAGGTAAGGCATGTTCCATATCTAAGGAAAAATATAATTTCAACAAGGAAGTTGGCAAGTGAAGGTTGTATATCCATATTTACAGATAAGGCATAGAAGATCACCAAATTATCACCGGTGATAGCAAAAGGAGAGAAGGTAGGTATATTGTATTTATGTACTGGTAATATTGATTCTTCTATCTCTTTAGCTTCTAGATGAGTGGATACAACACTTTGAAATCATAGGCTTGGACACATGAGTGAGAAGGGAATGCAGATACTTCAAAAAATGAATTTGTTTCCAGATCTTAAACAAAATGATTTGGATTTTTGTGAGCAATGTGTTTATAGAAAACAAAAGAGAGTTATATTTCTCAGAGTTGGAAAAGAAAAAAAGAGTGAAAGGTTAGAGCTTGTGCATACAAATGTATGGGAACCAACTCACGTATCATCTCTTGGTGGCTCTCGTTATTATGCTACTTTTATTGATGATGCAACTAGAAAAACTTGGGTTTATTTCATTCAACAAAAATATGATGCTTTTGACATTTTTAAGAAATGGAAAGCTTTGGTTGAGAATGAGACAGGAAAAAGGTTGAAGTGTCTCAGATCAAATAATGGAGGTGAATATTGCAGCAAGTATTTTGATGATTATAGTTCATATCATGGGATTCGTAGAGAGAAGACAGTTCCAGGAGCACCACAAGAAAAATGGTGTCTTAGAAAGGATGAACAAGACAATCATGGAGCATGCAAGGAGTATGAGATTGCATGCTAGGTTGCCCTTACAAATTTGGGAAGATGTTGTAAATATTGTTGTTTACTTAATAAACAAAGGACCTTCAAGCTCTTTGGATGGTGGCATTCCAAAGGAGGCGTGGACAAGTAAAAAGGTAAACTATTTTTTTTGAAGACTTTTAGTTGTGAAGCATTTTTCCATATTGCTAAAGAAAATAAAACAAAGCTTGAAGAAAAATCTAAGAAGTGTACCTTTATTGGATATGGTGTTAATGATTTTGGTTATCACTTGTGGGATTATAAAAATCACAAAATCATTAGGAGTAGAGACACCATATTCAATGAGAAGGTCATGTACAAAGATCAATCGCAGGGAAAGAAACAAGAAAAAGAAAAACCAGAATACACAGTGCTTGATGAGATCACTAGGAAATAAATTCCAAAGGTACCAAAAAATAAAAATGTACAACAACAGGAGCAAAAGGTACCTCAAACTCCTGCAAGTGTTTTTAGAATATCTACCAGGTCAAGTAGACCCCCTGAACGATACTCTCCTTCATTTAGATATTATTTTCGGGATTAACTGCGTAGTGTAAGTTATTAATCTATGACCCATATCCATGAGTATTAGTCGCAACTGACCCGATTCATTTCATTGGTTTCAATCCCACTTCTTCACCCCTGTGAGCATCACCCGATGCAATGAGTGTTAAGTAGACTATTCAAATCATGAGAATTATTGGTCAGTTGTGACTAATACTCATGGATATGGGTCATAGATTAATGACTTACACTACGCAGTTAATCCCGAAAATAATATATAATATCTTGCACTGCGGAAGCCCCTATATGCTTAAATAATAAGAGTGAAGGGAGCTCTAATTGGGTAGTTCATAAGGCACAATACTTGCTAAGGTTTTGCAAATGGGGTAGCAAGCTAAGTGGGCTTGATTGTGGGGAAAACTCCACAGTTAAGCGCGTTTGAGCCAGAGGCGTCTTGGGATGGGTGACCACTTGGGAAGTCATGGTTACCAAGTGCAAGCCCCGGAAGTGATGATTGATGCTATGAAATTCATTTTGTTGGCTTCAATCCCACTTCTTCACCCCTGTGAGCATCACCCAATGCAATGAGTGCTAAATGGACTATTCAAATCATGATAATTGTTGGTCAATTGCGACTAATACTCATGGATATGAGTCATAAATTAATGATTTACACTACGCAGTTAATCCCAAAAATAATATCTTGCACTGCGGAAGCCCCTATATGCTTAAATAATAAGAGTGAAGGGAGCTCTAACTGGGTAGTTCATAAGGCACAATACTTGCTAAGGTTTTGCAAATGGGGTAGCAAGCTAAGTGGGCTTGATTGTGGGGAAAACTCCACAGTTAAGCACGCTTGAGCCAGAGGCGTCTTGGGATGGGTGACCACCTTGGAAGTCCTGGTTACCGGGTGCAAGCCCCGGAAGTGATGATTGATGCTATGTGATTCATTTTGTTGGTTTCAATCCCACTTCTTCACCCCTGTGAGCATCACCCGATGCAATGAGTGCTAGTGGACTATTCAAATCATGAGAATTATTGGTCAGTTGCGACTAATACTCATGGATATGGGTCATAGATTAATGACTTACACTACGCAGTTAATCCCGAAAATAATATTTAATATCTTGCACTCTCCTTCATTGTATTATTTATTGTTGACTGATTCTTGTGAACCAAAAAGTCATGAAGAGGCAATGAAGGTAGAAACTAAAAAGAAGTGGGAGCAAGGCATGAAAGAGGAAATGGAATCCTTCATAAATAATCAGACTTGGGACTTGGTTCAGTTTCATGCAGGAAAAAGAGCATTGCAAAATAAATGGGTTTACAAGTTGAAGGAAGAACATGGAGGAAAAAAGCGGTACAAGGCTAGACTTGTTGTAAAGGGTTTGCACAATAGAAAGGTATATATTTGGATGAAATATTTTCTCCTGTTGTTAAGATGAATTCAATTAGGACTATTTTAAGTCTTGTGGCAATAAAATATTTGCATCTTGAACAGTTAGATGTAAAAACAAATTTTCTCCATGGAGATTTGGAGATTTATATGCAGCAACCACAAGGATATGAGGTCAAATGAAATGAGAATTTAGTATGCAGGTTGAAGAAGAGCTTGTATTACCTAAAGCAAGATCCAAGGTAGTGGTATTTGAAGTTTAACAGGTTTATGACAGAACAAGGTTATAGTAGATGTCATTCCGATCACTGTGTTTATTTTAAAAGGCTAGAAAATGGAAGCTATATTATCTTGCTATTGTATGTAGATGACATGCTTGTTGTAGGGTCTAATATGTAGGATATAAATGTGCTCAAGAATAAATTAGCTAATTCATTTGCGATGAAGGATTTAGGTGCTGCAAAGAAAATCCTTGGTATGAGAATAACAAGAGACAAGAAAAATCACAAATTTGCATTGTCTCGGGGTGAGTACATAGAGAAGGTGTTGGAGAGGTTTAGAATGTAGAATGCAAAACCAGTTAGTACACCTTTGGCCAACCATTTAAAATTAATCAAGGAAATGTGTCCCAAAACACGAGAGGAGATAGAATACATGTTCAGGGTCCCTTATTCATCAACAATTGGTAGCTTGATGTATGTGATGGTTTGCACAAGACCAAATATTGCACATGCAGTGGGAGTTTTGAGCAAGTATATGAACAATCCAAGTAAAGAACATTGAGAGACAGTAAAGTGGATTCTTAAGTATTTGAGAGGTACTAGCACTCATGCATTATGTTTTGGAGGTTCGGACATTATTCTACAAGGATATGTTGATTTAGATATGGCAGGTGATAAAAATAGCAGGAGGAACATGACAGGGTATGTTTTTATTGTAGGTGGAGCAACAATAAGTTGTATTTTGAAATTGAAAAAGGTTGTTGCACTTTAAACAACGGAAGCAGAGTATGTTGCTACTAGAAAGGCTAGTAAAGAGATGATTTGGTTATAGAGGTTTATGGAGGAATTGGGAAAGAAGCATGAGAATAGCAGGTTGTAATGTGATAGCGAGAGTGTCATTCATCTTGCAAATAAATCATCATTCCATTATAAGACTAAGCATATACAACGCAGGTACCATTTCATACGATCTGTCTTGGAAGATGGGCATTTGAAGTTGGAAAAGATACATACTAGCCAGAATCATGTAGACATGTTAACAAAGGGAGTAACTAGGGAGAAACTGAGCTCCTGCTTAGTTTCAGTTGGTCTTCAAGCATGAAGACGAAGATGAGAAATTTTCTAGGTACAAGGTCGATCATAGTCCAACAGATACAACAACATTGGAGTTGTTGTGATCAGTCTCCAAGTGGGAGATTGTTGGTTGTGGAGCATGATTATCTTCATGATTTAGATGTTTTTTTCAACCGTGCTTGGACCCCATTCCCTAACGGGGGTGTGCGGAGGCTTTCCCCCCCCCACAACTTCTGCCAGGGGGGTCGATGTTGATATTATGATAGATGTGGGAGGTATTAACCTCCATGTGTAACCTTTGACAAGACTAGAATATTCCGGGAAGCAAGAGAAACTCTAAAACATTGGATAATAACCCTAGAAGACAAGTCGACTCAAGAGAATATTTAATATTGAGTTATTATCCTCTAGAAAGAGAAGTCGACCCAGTCAAGTGAGATAGAGCAGTATAAATAGAGGGCGCTAGAGCTCATTTGTCACTCACTCACTCACAACTGCATAAGCACAAGAAATGCACATGACTGGAGGACAATTGCAGCAATAGTAGTGGTGACTTGGTCTCTTGGTTATGGTTTGGAATTTCTGCTTGGTCTTTGGTTATATTTTCTTGGTGCACTACCTTGGTTGGCTATTAGATTGCTTCTAGAATTATTATGTCTGTCAAGGTTAAGGTGCTCGAGGTGGCCTTTGTGCCTATGGTTGGGTGACAATATGGTGAAACGAACACACCTATTTTTCTAACAGGTTATGGGCCCACACTATCTTCAAACAATCTAACTGTTGGAAGATAGATTGGGAGGATTTGCTCAGTTGCAGTCAAAATTTTGCTACAACAACGAAACCATAACCCTCTTGTTGAGGCACCTTAAGTGAAGAGTTTGACCTAATTCCTGGATAGCCTAGTGCACCCTAGCCTAGCACACCTCCTGGTACTCTCAGCGAGTCAAGGCGTCAAGTTTGAGTTTTTGGTCAAAGTCAAAGCAGTCACAACTTACTCTATGAAGTCAGAAAACAAGTTAGAAGGGGATTCTAACTTCAGAGCATGGAAGACAATGATTGACCTCATCCTTTCCAAGAATAAAGTGTTGGATGTCATGAAAGGAAAGATCACGGATCCACAGTTTGAAGTAGGAAAAGAGAAGGAACCTCATAATGTTGCAGTTATGGATAAGTTCAAGGACAATGACATTAACGCTATGAGTATCATAGTGGACTATGTAAAATACCCCTTGATACCCTACATCAATCATCTTGACTCATCTAAGAATATGTGTGATGCCCTAACTAATCTCTTCTCAGTAATAAATATTGGACAAGTAATGAGTCTGAAGAATGAGCTCTGTGACATGAAAATGAATGATGATGACAACATAACATCATACTTTGTAAAAATATCTCAGCTAAGAGATCAACTACAAGCTATTGAGGAAATTATTTCAGAAAAGGAACTAGTAAACATCGTACTTAATGGTCTTCCCAAGACATGGGATGCATTTTCCGCAAGCGTGAACACAAGAATAGAGTATCCCACATTTGAAGAGCTTTGGACTCGTTGTGCACAAGAAGAATCAAGGATTAGCGCAAAAGAGAAATCCCAAAAGAAAGATGATGATCAAGCATACACAACAAAGTTCGAGAAATCCAGGAATAAGAAGTTTGGAATCAAGAAAATGATATGCCAAAAATACAATGCTTCAATTGTATAAAATATGGTCACTACGGAAATCATTGTCCTGAATTAACGAAAATGAAGGAAACACACAAAGCAACAGTTGTTAAAGAAAAGGAATCCTCAAAGAAAGTCAAGCAGGATGAAGCAGACTAAAACTACATGCTAGAGCACCTTAAAGGCCTATGTAATCGTAACAAAACAGTAGTAAAGTTCCTTAATAGTTTGTTGTTATAAAACAATAGCAAAACATTGTGTGACAGCAGAAACTTAGAGCCAACTTGAGGTCAAAGACAGACCTAGTTGGCAACCTGTTAGGACCTCATAAAATCTTCAGGGTTTTAGGGATTGGACTTCAAACCAGTGTTATCGGAATCAGACCGGTTCCAACAAAACCAGGTGGTCCAACTAGTTTAGGGCCATATCGATTCGATTGAAGGCTTCAAACAATAATGGTCGGTTCTATACACAAACGTCCATAAATTCCAAAACCAACTGGTTCCATATGAAATTGTACAGCTAGTAATGGGGACCACCTTTACTCAAATTTAAAACAATTTAAGGCAATTCAGGAAATTTTCTATTTTTAAAAAATTTATACTTTTAAAATATATTTATTTTTAGAAATTTGGGCCAAATATCAAAGTGATGACATTTTGGAGACCTAGTATGGTTCATGGTTTGAATTTTCATTTATTTTGATACCATGCATTTTTTTTGGATTTCTATTTTTAGTTGGTTGATTATGCTTTTGGAGACATAGTATGGCATACAATATCAATGTCAACCATATCTCAATTGTTGGATGTGCTTTTTGTTTCACTTAAATTTTTTGAATCAATTAACTTCGAAAACTATTCTCTTTATTTTATTTTATGACTCCATAACCCATGAAATTCAAGGCTCTATGGTCATAATTTGATCATTTCTAGTTTGAAGCTTGCACTTTTTTAATATTTTGTTGCATATTTGCACTTTTAGGGTAAATTTGAGGTGTTCTAACAACACATTTTCACAAATACCCAAGGTGGAATATCATTATTAGGTGTAAATTTCCATTTTAACTTGTTATATGAATTAATCTATTGAAGATTTCAACATTGATCTATATATAACAAGAAGTACATCTCAAAGTTTGAAAGTGTTCTTGGTCTGCCAGGTTCACACTTTGTTTTCAAATTCCATATGGATTCTCCCCCGAGTCTAGCCAATAATAGCCCAATGTGTAGAGGGATTGTCTAAGGTGAAGTTAGCATTTTACCTAGTTACCTTTTTAATTATTTTAGTTTCAAACATTAACTCTTCCACAATTTATATTTGGAATTCGATGGTTTTGGATGCTATCATTTTGGATGCATCGAGATACTACGACATTGGTGAGTGTTTACTATTACAAATTTTGTACTCACTTAACATCTCCACTAGATTCATGATGTAGTTTGTTTGATGGTTATATCCACATATGCTCCATGGATATTGGGGATCATATCACTTAGATTGATGATGATATAAATATTGGAGGTTTGATCCATTACACTTTCATGCCATATATGAGTACCCTAATTTGTTTCTTAATGAGGAAAGAAAACGATGTAATTAATTTCCATAATATGAAGGTTTTGAGGGTGAGTCAATTAATCGACATCTTGGATATTTTGATAGATTTATTGATCATTTTGATGTGAGACATGATATTTTGATGAATTCATTACGATGCCATTGGCCCAAGATTCCCAACAGTGGTTCATTCGTCAGTTAACATTAGGTCATGTTACATCTTTGTTAATGTTGCAAGTTGAGCTCATTTGTAGGTTCAAGGACCCTAATGAAGACGATGTTTTAGAGGGTGATGTTGATTCTGTCAATTATTCATCACAAAATGATAATGGTTTGTTTTGTTACTATGATGATTTATTTGATGATGAGCGCAATATAGCACTTGAGACACTAATCTCCCTTAGTAGTTGCAGCAAAGTTTAGAGATGTACCTCTATAGTTTCACATCACATAAAGCTTCCAATGCAAGGTGAAGGTGGTTTTTCCAACATTAAGGGCTTGATAGAAACTATGGTTATTTCCTAGTAGTGGCAAGAATTTGCTATTTCGGTATGGTATTTCAACTTGATTTTATTTTAATGTTTATTTTTTAGTTAAATCATTGCTCGAATTCAAGAAGTTCTATTGACCCAATTGAGCAGTTGAGGAATATGTATAGGATCTATTTCAAAGGACGACAAAGAACCTAGGGTTTTCTTCTTCTTTCTAAATAAGGATGTCATTTTATGAAGTGCATATTTAGTGATGTTTGGTTCCTTTGCTTTCATTGATTTTTTAGTACATGTGGACACATGTTCACCTTAGTAGATTTCATGTTTGGATTTACTAGAGATTTGATTACATAAATAAGTTTTGTTTAGTCAATTGATTGCATGATTGGTTTTGTTAGAGTGTGTTAATCATGCATGACTGGCATTGTTATCCCCATTTTGTGGATAACTAAGGAGATTGTGTCTCGAGGCCCTCAGGTTGCAGATATGGAGTGTCGAGAGACTACATGACCAACAATACCCTTTTGCACAGATGGAAAACCCACTCACCACCACAAATGGTCACAGTTTTGCAGATGGCATCCACCACACCAGTTGGCTTCCAGAAGGAAGTGGGTCTTGCTCCATGAGGTACAAGTCAGTGTTATGGTGAGCATCATTTCAATATTTAAGCCATTTGTTATGTTATTATGTTGCATCTTAGATTTCTCTAGATTTCATGATATGTGCTTGGACATTATGCCTTTTGCCCTGCTTCACCTCGGTGGTTGACATTGTGCCCTAATAAGTGGTCTTCTTTGGGAATGGGTTTGCTACTGGGAAATCCCTTAATGAGCCATTGTATCGTTCCCGACCATCCTTACCATTTTTCATCATTATTCCCCTCTAGTTCCTTATCTCTTGGGATTTTAGGGTGTATTGACCCAAGAAGGGGTTGTCCCTCATTCTATGGGAAGAAGGGGCTAAAGGCCCAGAGGGGTTAGTGTTGGGTAAAAAACAAAATCCATATATAAACCTTCCAAATGCTTCGCCTAGGGATCACCCAAGAAAACAATGAAACACTTATCTTTGAATAAAAGGGGACCCATAATATAATAAAGACATGCTTGAAAGGTAGGTTGAAGGATAGGAGGTCTCATCACAAGCCAACCTATCACGTCCATGGATATCTAGTGGTATGACATTGTCATGATCTGGTCACCAAACCGGGGCATTGACTCTCAGTTGCATGGTTGAGAGAAAGGGGGTCTCATCAGAAGCCATCCTTCTCATTTCCATTAAGTATTTGTGGGTGACATTGCCACCATCTGGTCACCACACCAGGGAAATGGCCTTCAACCTTTCCTTATGCTATTATGAAAGAAAATATAAAGAAAGAAAGATAAAAGGCAAATGAGGGGCTTGGAAAAAGTGCATTGCGGACGAAGGTACCACACAACCTCTACAAAGGCACTCATGAATGAGACATTACGACCCCCAGTATGTCATGAGCCCTATGCCCATTGAGTCTTGACTCTGTCCACCTCATACACCTTACATGGCTTAGAGAGGGACCTCTTGGAGTGTCTCCTTGACCTAGGGAAAGATCTACCCAATAGGACACCTCGTCAACCCTCCCATACTTAAGCTTGACAAGTTGCATAGTGTCTTTGAGTTGTTAATTGTTTGATATAGTAATCTTTGATGCACATGCTTAGATGGATTATTTATTGATTGGATCCACTTATCATGATGTTATAACTTGAGATCCTTGGAGGGTGTGTTCATTTGTCTTTGCAAGACCTAGCTGGTGGACAGTTTTGGGAGAACAAGCCTAGCCTGGGCTTCCATGGGGCTACAAGCCCACAGAATGGATCCCAGGGGCTTGCATGCCAGATGAGAGAGAGATGACTTGTACAGCCTTGATGATGACTTGGACGACCTAGCCCGCCCATTGCTTGCCAAACGTTTTTCCCAAGAGGGGCAAAACGTCCCATTTTTTAGCATAACATCATGATATTGGGGGGTTGGGGCTTGGTGGTGAGGTGCCACTCATTTGCACTTGAACATTTTGAGGAGAAGAGAGTATTCACCATGATGAGATCACCTAGATGCTTGACACATGGCCTTGGGAGGCCCTTCCATACTTCTCCAACACCAACGACCTCCTCAAAGTGGCAAAACATCCCCTAAAGGGGTGACGTCATCCTAGATTAGGTTTTAATTTGTGTAAAAGATGAAATTTTAAGTGAATTATTTAATATTATTGTGTTAAGGGGGAAAGATTAGGGTTATTGACCCCTAATCTTGTGTTTTACTCCTTAATTTTTGGACAAGCTATGTTAGCTAATTTTTGTATAAATGGAGATCATAAGATCTCATTTTAAACATAACTCTCCACTTGTGAGAGGCTTTAGTCTAAAATTTTTGGCCTCCTTAGCTCTCTTATCTCTTGTGCACTTGTCTTATGGTTATTTTATGAATGGTTGATGGAGGAAGGCCTAGCGCTAGCTTTATATGATGCTTTCTAGCTCTTATGGTGAATTGTCTTAGCATTTCTCTTGATCTTGGTATGGTTTTTACTCTCTTGCTATCATTTTTTTCAAGTCAAGTATTGTTATAATAGGAGCTAGGCAGGAAGTATAAGGGCATACACCCCCACCATAGCCTTCATCATTTTGTTTTCTTCATCTCATTGATTAAGGGTTTGCTAGGAGACGTATAAGGGCATACACCCTCTTAGTTTAAACCCTAGGTTAGAGAAACTTATCTTGGGAAGTAAAAGGGCTTACACCCCCAAGGAGGTAACTTCTTTAATCTCCTTGTGACTCCATTAACCCAATAGTAAATGCACTAGTCATTGATTTGTTGCATTGGAGAAATAAAATATTCCATTGAGAAATGTGAATTTCGGTCATTTTTACTTCTTGCAAAGTGGATTGTTTTCCTTGTGCCTTGGGCACCTCATAGCCACTAGGTCATCCTCATCTAAGGGATACTTATTGTTGTTGTTACAAAATTTTATCTTCAACCATTAGGGCTACAGAAACCCTAACTTACTTGCTTTAATAACTCTCTTACCAACCATTGGCTTTTGCTCAAAGTTTGTACACTTACTCTCCTTGTCCTAGCGCACCTTTTGGAAAAGTTTGAGGGGATTCTAGTGACTAATTTTCTTTTTGTAATACATTGAATGTTACAGCCATAAGGCTGATATAATTTGTTGCAAACAAGTGTTTACAACAGCCTTATCTTTTGTGCTAGAAGTTTGTCTTTTCATCTTGAGTTTAGCTAGTCTTTCTCTTGTATTTTCTACTTGATCTTTAGCACTTATTGAGCAAATTCTAGTATCATTTATTTGTTGATATATATTGTTATCTACTGCTGCAAATCAGGGAAAGCAAGTTTAACTTGCTGATCCAACTAACATATATTGTTGCAAAGTATGTTTTCTTATGTCTAGGGCAGGTACACTCATCCGGAAAAACACTATACTTGTGGAGCAGTCATTACTTGACTTGCAAGGAATATCTCCCTACCTTTCTTTACATCTAGACTTGACCTCTAGGGGCTTCCTTTCCACTTCCCTCCATCTTCGTCTCAATCCCCCTAGGGTCACCGAGATCGCCTCCCTAGAGTGACCTAGTCACCCTTGAAGTGTGGAACCTACATCGAGGTGACATTGGATGTAGGATTCCCATAGTTGTAGCACTTGTTTTGTGGTTGGGTCGGGCTTTTCCCAACCTACAACTCGTGCCATAACAGTCATCAAGGCCACAAAGAATACAAATTATTAAATAGAAAAAAAAAGTACCTTCTATCACTTAAGTTTAAGATTAGTTTAATAGATCCAATCACCTTTTGGTTAGATATGTTGTCGGTCAATTCACTATGAATTTTCAATTTCCAATTTGAGTAAAGTTGTTTGCTTTCACATAGTGTTTTTTCCATTTAGTGGGTGGGTTTCAATGGCTTATGTTTTTTGGGGATGTAATTGTGACTTTAAGTTAAAATAAATGCTTGTGGGCATAGTAGATCATTAGGATGGTTCATCCATGAGATGATTTCTACATGTCTAGGGTCTATTATGATTGGACAAGATTTCTTGTGAAGTACATGGTCAAAGTTACTTGGGAACAATGTCGATTATTGCATATTTGAGTTTGAAAGGAAAAAGTTTCATTTGAGGGAGGGAGGGAGGGAGGCTGGCGCGGAGGGGTCGCATTAAGTCAAGTCAAGTACTAAGGTTATTTTTGGGGGGTTAATTTGAGTTATTGACATGTTCCCAATTGTGTGTGTGTATTCATCAACTTAAGAGTTTTGGGATTCTAAACATCCCACAGGGGAATATTAACCCCTAATACTGGAGATCTAAACAAATTTGGGTACCTTTAGAATGATAAAGATTCAATAAATAAGAAGCCACTTTGAGGGGGAAACCTCCCTTTACAATATATCCAATGCACAAGACAAGATGTCTATACAAATTACTATGCATTATTATAAATAGGGGATAAAATGAGCATGATGTAACCTACCATTAAACCAGCCTAACCGTATCTAATATACTAATAATCAATGACGGTTAAGTCATGAACATAGCCCCCTCTTTAAAAAAGATTTTCCATAAAAGCATGTAACTGAGCATATTTCTTCATGAATTGCTCATTTTCCCATATAACTTATTTTGGAGCATATGCTTCCACTTCATCTAATTTGAGAAGTTTTTTCTGCATTGACATGGTTTGTCCCAAAACCTTTTATAGGAAAGATATATGAAAAACCTTATGAATGTGAGAGGAAGGAAAATCCAACTCATAAGCCACTTCTACAATCTTGTGAATAAACTTGTAGGGTCCATAAAATTCTCGACCTAGTTTCTGATTCTTCTTTTGTGTGAGAGTAGATTTCTTATAAGGTTGTAGTGTAAAATATTACCCAATCACCCTCATCAAATTTTCCTTCACTTTGATGTTGATCTGCTTGCTACTTCATCCTATTATGTACCACTTGATGGTTTCATTTAAGAATTTGCAAGGTTTATTTAGTCTTTCCATTTGTGAGTCTATTGTTTGTACTTTAGAATGGTCCTAGAAAAAGCATGTGATACTAGGAGATGGATATCTATGAAGACCTTCAAATGAAGATGCATTAGTAAACGTGTTATAGGTGGTATTATACCACCATTCTACTAGAGGAAGTTGGTTCACCCATTGAGATTTCTTGGTTGAATAATAGCAACAAAGATAACCCTCTAAACATTTGTTAACTATTTATGTTTGACCATATGTTTGTGGATGATAAGATGAATGCATAGCTAGTGTTGTTTCACTCGTATTCCATAACTCTTTCCAAAAATATCTTATGTATTTTGGATCTATATCACTTACTAATACTTCAGGAAATCCATGAAGTTTATGGATTTACTTCATGAACACTTCTACCACTTGGCTTGTAGTAATAATAATAATAATAATAATAATAATTTATTTTTAAGGTCACGGCCAAGCTAGACACCAAATTGGTGTATGAGACCTCCTCCGCCCAGCGATTTGACTAGTAAAGTCTACGGAGGTATACATACCCTACCCTCCTTTGGATTTGAACTTGTGACCTCTTAGGAGGAAATACATGTTCTTAACCACTAGGCCCACTCGAGCTGTGGAAACACATGTTAGTATATGTACTTTGAATTCCACTAAAATGTGCATATTGTCTGAGTCTATCCACGCCCACAAAAATGGCATCCTTACCTTTTGATTTTGGTAAACCTATAATGAAGCCCATTGATATTTTTTCCCATCTTTGATTATCTATGTCTAAAGTTTGAAGTAATCTTGGAGCCTTGACTATCTCTCCTTTATTTCTTTGGCATGCCTAACATTATCTTACAATTTTTTGAATATCTTTATTCATTCCTTCCCCCAAAAGATACATTTTGATCATTTGATATGTTTTAAGGAACCATAAATGTCTTGCCATTGGAGAGTTATGAGACTCTCTTAATATTTTTTGCTTCAACTTGGATTGAAGACGTAAAAATATTCTACCCTTTACCAAATGATGTCCTCCTTCTACTCTCAATGTTCCATAGAGCTCTTCCCTTCTTTTAGATATTGTGTTTTTTGTCTAGTAATATTATCTTATTTTCATTCATAGCAAGTTTCTTTCAACCACGCATGAATGGAAAATGTAATGGAATATAAAATAGAGGCTTCTTCTATTTTACAAATGGCATTTGCTACCACATTGTCCTTCCCCTTTTTGTAGATTGTTTCAAAATAAAACTTTCATTTTTTTCTACCCATTTTTGTTGTTCCTCTAATAACAATCTTTTCTCCAAAAAGTACTTTATGGTGTCATGGCCTATCTTGACTTTAAAATTACTTCTAATGAGATATTGTTGTCATTTCTTAATTGTGTGGAAAATTAATGTCATTTTTTTTCATACATAGATTTCACCAAGCATTTTCCCTTGAATTGTTTACTTTCAAAATCCAATGGTGTTCCCTCTTGCATCAATACCACTCCAATTACTTTTCTCGATGCATCACCTTCAACTATGAATGTTTTACCAAAATCAGGTGTTGGCAATATTGGTGTAGAATACATAGCTTCCTTTAAGAGTGAGAGTTCCAACGTGGTCTCTTCATTCCATACAAATGATTTTTTACTCAAAAAATATGTGAATGGGCTTGCAATGCATGCATGTTTCTTAATAAATTTCTTAAAATATCACTTCAGACACAAAAAATCCTCTAAGACTATTGATGTTATGAGGAATGAGCCATTTTGTGATAGCATGAATCTTTTGTGGGTCCACCTTGACCCCTTCCCAAGAAAAAATATGGCCCAAATACTCTACTTCTTGTTTCCCAAAGCACATTTTGACCTTCTTACATACAATTGATTGTTCTTGAGAACTTGTAGGAATTTATCCACATGTTTAATTTGTGTGCTTCCCATGATTTGTTATAGATAAGTGTATCATAAAAAAAAAACACAAACTTTCTAAGACAATGTCAAATAATTTTGTTCATAAGGATTTGAACCAACCCAAAAGGCATGATCAAGAAACCATAGTGCCTTTCATGTGTTCTAAAAATTGTTTTGGGATTGTCTTCTTCTCTTAATCTAATTTGGTGGTATCTTGATTTAATATCTAACTTTACAAAATAAGCCACTCTATGAAACTCATCTAATAGCTCATCAATATTTGGAATATGAAGTTTATCCTTAATGGTGATTTTGCTTACATCCTTATAATATGGATGCATCCTCCAAGCATTATATCTTATTCTCACCATCAATATTGGTGCTGAAAAGGAACTATTTCTTGGAAGACCCTATGGTGCTTTGCAAAGCACCTTTTAATTCCTCTGGAATATTTTCATCTTCCTACTTCACTTCCATAGAATAAAGTTTAACCATAACTCCACTACTACCCTTTTTAGGAGCTTTTCCATTGTATGAGAATTGATTACTTGAGAGAGTGCAAATGTTAACACTAGGCCAGATATATGCTTTGTTGTGAATACCTTGAGTCAGTTTATGGTGGAGCCAATGAGGGTGCATTGGGTTGCAGCGAAGCATGTGCTCAGGTACTTACAAGGTACATTGGAGTATAGGTTGAGATATGTCAGGAGTGGTGGAGTGCAACTACAAGGCTATACAGACTCGGACTAGGTTGAGAGTGCAATGGACAAGAAGAGCACCTCAGGGTGTTGCTTCAACTTGGGATCAACAATGATTTCATGGTTTAACAGGTAGCAGACGTCAGTGGCACTTAATTCAGCAGAGGTCGAGTACATAACAACAAGTCTGGCGAGTTTTGAAGTCATCTAGCTTCGCAAGATGCTAACAAATTTATTTGGTCAGGAGTTGGCACTGATAGTGATCCATTGTAATAATCGGAGTTGCATAAAACTCTCGAAGAATCCAGTGTTTCATGATTGGTCTAAACACATACAGATCAGATATCACTTCATCAAGGACAGAGTTTAGAAAGGGGAGCAGTGAAGCTCCATTATATCTCCACAAATGAGTAGGTTGCAAAAATTCTCGCGAAGGCTTTAATAAAAGAAATTTTTATTTTTATTTTTATTTTTTTTATGGATAAGTTGGGTGTGGTGTAAAATACCTTCCTCGCTAGGAGGGAGTATTGATGATTATAGCTCGACCAGGTGCTTTTGCATAGGCTAGGTGTCAAGCATGCAGAAGATGTCTAAAGTCTCTCTAGGCACTTGCTTAATTTATTAAGTGACTTTTGTTTTCTTTCATAAGTTTGACTTAGGAAAAACACATTAATCAAACCAATTAATTAATGTTGGCAATTGACGAAGGTTTTCCGAGGTTAAATGACTTAAATTATT
>ML805315.1:177215-207114 GCA_009831015.1 Picea engelmannii
TAACCTCCATGTGTAACCTTTGACAAGACTAGAATATTCCGGGAAGCAAGAGAAACTCTAAAACATTGGATAATAACCCTAGAAGACAAGTCGACTCAAGAGAATATTTAATATTGAGTTATTATCCTCTAGAAAGAGAAGTCGACCCAGTCAAGTGAGATAGAGCAGTATAAATAGAGGGCGCTAGAGCTCATTTGTCACTCACTCACTCACAACTGCATAAGCACAAGAAATGCACATGACTGGAGGACAATTGCAGCAATAGTAGTGGTGACTTGGTCTCTTGGTTATGGTTTGGAATTTCTGCTTGGTCTTTGGTTATATTTTCTTGGTGCACTACCTTGGTTGGCTATTAGATTGCTTCTAGAATTATTATGTCTGTCAAGGTTAAGGTGCTCGAGGTGGCCTTTGTGCCTATGGTTGGGTGACAATATGGTGAAACGAACACACCTATTTTTCTAACAGGTTATGGGCCCACACTATCTTCAAACAATCTAACTGTTGGAAGATAGATTGGGAGGATTTGCTCAGTTGCAGTCAAAATTTTGCTACAACAACGAAACCATAACCCTCTTGTTGAGGCACCTTAAGTGAAGAGTTTGACCTAATTCCTGGATAGCCTAGTGCACCCTAGCCTAGCACACCTCCTGGTACTCTCAGCGAGTCAAGGCGTCAAGTTTGAGTTTTTGGTCAAAGTCAAAGCAGTCACAACTTACTCTATGAAGTCAGAAAACAAGTTAGAAGGGGATTCTAACTTCAGAGCATGGAAGACAATGATTGACCTCATCCTTTCCAAGAATAAAGTGTTGGATGTCATGAAAGGAAAGATCACGGATCCACAGTTTGAAGTAGGAAAAGAGAAGGAACCTCATAATGTTGCAGTTATGGATAAGTTCAAGGACAATGACATTAACGCTATGAGTATCATAGTGGACTATGTAAAATACCCCTTGATACCCTACATCAATCATCTTGACTCATCTAAGAATATGTGTGATGCCCTAACTAATCTCTTCTCAGTAATAAATATTGGACAAGTAATGAGTCTGAAGAATGAGCTCTGTGACATGAAAATGAATGATGATGACAACATAACATCATACTTTGTAAAAATATCTCAGCTAAGAGATCAAC
Source organism: Picea engelmannii (assembly GCA_009831015.1). Classification (NCBI taxonomy): domain Eukaryota; kingdom Viridiplantae; phylum Streptophyta; class Pinopsida; order Pinales; family Pinaceae; genus Picea; species Picea engelmannii. Next base: position 178,350 of record ML805315.1, read on the forward strand.
TACAAGCTATTGAGGAAATTATTTCAGAAAAGGAACTAGTAAACATCGTACTTAATGGTCTTCCCAAGACATGGGATGCATTTTCCGCAAGCGTGAACACAAGAATAGAGTATCCCACATTTGAAGAGCTTTGGACTCGTTGTGCACAAGAAGAATCAAGGATTAGCGCAAAAGAGAAATCCCAAAAGAAAGATGATGATCAAGCATACACAACAAAGTTCGAGAAATCCAGGAATAAGAAGTTTGGAATCAAGAAAATGATATGCCAAAAATACAATGCTTCAATTGTATAAAATATGGTCACTACGGAAATCATTGTCCTGAATTAACGAAAATGAAGGAAACACACAAAGCAACAGTTGTTAAAGAAAAGGAATCCTCAAAGAAAGTCAAGCAGGATGAAGCAGACTAAAACTACATGCTAGAGCACCTTAAAGGCCTATGTAATCGTAACAAAACAGTAGTAAAGTTCCTTAATAGTTTGTTGTTATAAAACAATAGCAAAACATTGTGTGACAGCAGAAACTTAGAGCCAACTTGAGGTCAAAGACAGACCTAGTTGGCAACCTGTTAGGACCTCATAAAATCTTCAGGGTTTTAGGGATTGGACTTCAAACCAGTGTTATCGGAATCAGACCGGTTCCAACAAAACCAGGTGGTCCAACTAGTTTAGGGCCATATCGATTCGATTGAAGGCTTCAAACAATAATGGTCGGTTCTATACACAAACGTCCATAAATTCCAAAACCAACTGGTTCCATATGAAATTGTACAGCTAGTAATGGGGACCACCTTTACTCAAATTTAAAACAATTTAAGGCAATTCAGGAAATTTTCTATTTTTAAAAAATTTATACTTTTAAAATATATTTATTTTTAGAAATTTGGGCCAAATATCAAAGTGATGACATTTTGGAGACCTAGTATGGTTCATGGTTTGAATTTTCATTTATTTTGATACCATGCATTTTTTTTGGATTTCTATTTTTAGTTGGTTGATTATGCTTTTGGAGACATAGTATGGCATACAATATCAATGTCAACCATATCTCAATTGTTGGATGTGCTTTTTGTTTCACTTAAATTTTTTGAATCAATTAACTTCGAAAACTATTCTCTTTATTTTATTTTATGACTCCATAACCCATGAAATTCAAGGCTCTATGGTCATAATTTGATCATTTCTAGTTTGAAGCTTGCACTTTTTTAATATTTTGTTGCATATTTGCACTTTTAGGGTAAATTTGAGGTGTTCTAACAACACATTTTCACAAATACCCAAGGTGGAATATCATTATTAGGTGTAAATTTCCATTTTAACTTGTTATATGAATTAATCTATTGAAGATTTCAACATTGATCTATATATAACAAGAAGTACATCTCAAAGTTTGAAAGTGTTCTTGGTCTGCCAGGTTCACACTTTGTTTTCAAATTCCATATGGATTCTCCCCCGAGTCTAGCCAATAATAGCCCAATGTGTAGAGGGATTGTCTAAGGTGAAGTTAGCATTTTACCTAGTTACCTTTTTAATTATTTTAGTTTCAAACATTAACTCTTCCACAATTTATATTTGGAATTCGATGGTTTTGGATGCTATCATTTTGGATGCATCGAGATACTACGACATTGGTGAGTGTTTACTATTACAAATTTTGTACTCACTTAACATCTCCACTAGATTCATGATGTAGTTTGTTTGATGGTTATATCCACATATGCTCCATGGATATTGGGGATCATATCACTTAGATTGATGATGATATAAATATTGGAGGTTTGATCCATTACACTTTCATGCCATATATGAGTACCCTAATTTGTTTCTTAATGAGGAAAGAAAACGATGTAATTAATTTCCATAATATGAAGGTTTTGAGGGTGAGTCAATTAATCGACATCTTGGATATTTTGATAGATTTATTGATCATTTTGATGTGAGACATGATATTTTGATGAATTCATTACGATGCCATTGGCCCAAGATTCCCAACAGTGGTTCATTCGTCAGTTAACATTAGGTCATGTTACATCTTTGTTAATGTTGCAAGTTGAGCTCATTTGTAGGTTCAAGGACCCTAATGAAGACGATGTTTTAGAGGGTGATGTTGATTCTGTCAATTATTCATCACAAAATGATAATGGTTTGTTTTGTTACTATGATGATTTATTTGATGATGAGCGCAATATAGCACTTGAGACACTAATCTCCCTTAGTAGTTGCAGCAAAGTTTAGAGATGTACCTCTATAGTTTCACATCACATAAAGCTTCCAATGCAAGGTGAAGGTGGTTTTTCCAACATTAAGGGCTTGATAGAAACTATGGTTATTTCCTAGTAGTGGCAAGAATTTGCTATTTCGGTATGGTATTTCAACTTGATTTTATTTTAATGTTTATTTTTTAGTTAAATCATTGCTCGAATTCAAGAAGTTCTATTGACCCAATTGAGCAGTTGAGGAATATGTATAGGATCTATTTCAAAGGACGACAAAGAACCTAGGGTTTTCTTCTTCTTTCTAAATAAGGATGTCATTTTATGAAGTGCATATTTAGTGATGTTTGGTTCCTTTGCTTTCATTGATTTTTTAGTACATGTGGACACATGTTCACCTTAGTAGATTTCATGTTTGGATTTACTAGAGATTTGATTACATAAATAAGTTTTGTTTAGTCAATTGATTGCATGATTGGTTTTGTTAGAGTGTGTTAATCATGCATGACTGGCATTGTTATCCCCATTTTGTGGATAACTAAGGAGATTGTGTCTCGAGGCCCTCAGGTTGCAGATATGGAGTGTCGAGAGACTACATGACCAACAATACCCTTTTGCACAGATGGAAAACCCACTCACCACCACAAATGGTCACAGTTTTGCAGATGGCATCCACCACACCAGTTGGCTTCCAGAAGGAAGTGGGTCTTGCTCCATGAGGTACAAGTCAGTGTTATGGTGAGCATCATTTCAATATTTAAGCCATTTGTTATGTTATTATGTTGCATCTTAGATTTCTCTAGATTTCATGATATGTGCTTGGACATTATGCCTTTTGCCCTGCTTCACCTCGGTGGTTGACATTGTGCCCTAATAAGTGGTCTTCTTTGGGAATGGGTTTGCTACTGGGAAATCCCTTAATGAGCCATTGTATCGTTCCCGACCATCCTTACCATTTTTCATCATTATTCCCCTCTAGTTCCTTATCTCTTGGGATTTTAGGGTGTATTGACCCAAGAAGGGGTTGTCCCTCATTCTATGGGAAGAAGGGGCTAAAGGCCCAGAGGGGTTAGTGTTGGGTAAAAAACAAAATCCATATATAAACCTTCCAAATGCTTCGCCTAGGGATCACCCAAGAAAACAATGAAACACTTATCTTTGAATAAAAGGGGACCCATAATATAATAAAGACATGCTTGAAAGGTAGGTTGAAGGATAGGAGGTCTCATCACAAGCCAACCTATCACGTCCATGGATATCTAGTGGTATGACATTGTCATGATCTGGTCACCAAACCGGGGCATTGACTCTCAGTTGCATGGTTGAGAGAAAGGGGGTCTCATCAGAAGCCATCCTTCTCATTTCCATTAAGTATTTGTGGGTGACATTGCCACCATCTGGTCACCACACCAGGGAAATGGCCTTCAACCTTTCCTTATGCTATTATGAAAGAAAATATAAAGAAAGAAAGATAAAAGGCAAATGAGGGGCTTGGAAAAAGTGCATTGCGGACGAAGGTACCACACAACCTCTACAAAGGCACTCATGAATGAGACATTACGACCCCCAGTATGTCATGAGCCCTATGCCCATTGAGTCTTGACTCTGTCCACCTCATACACCTTACATGGCTTAGAGAGGGACCTCTTGGAGTGTCTCCTTGACCTAGGGAAAGATCTACCCAATAGGACACCTCGTCAACCCTCCCATACTTAAGCTTGACAAGTTGCATAGTGTCTTTGAGTTGTTAATTGTTTGATATAGTAATCTTTGATGCACATGCTTAGATGGATTATTTATTGATTGGATCCACTTATCATGATGTTATAACTTGAGATCCTTGGAGGGTGTGTTCATTTGTCTTTGCAAGACCTAGCTGGTGGACAGTTTTGGGAGAACAAGCCTAGCCTGGGCTTCCATGGGGCTACAAGCCCACAGAATGGATCCCAGGGGCTTGCATGCCAGATGAGAGAGAGATGACTTGTACAGCCTTGATGATGACTTGGACGACCTAGCCCGCCCATTGCTTGCCAAACGTTTTTCCCAAGAGGGGCAAAACGTCCCATTTTTTAGCATAACATCATGATATTGGGGGGTTGGGGCTTGGTGGTGAGGTGCCACTCATTTGCACTTGAACATTTTGAGGAGAAGAGAGTATTCACCATGATGAGATCACCTAGATGCTTGACACATGGCCTTGGGAGGCCCTTCCATACTTCTCCAACACCAACGACCTCCTCAAAGTGGCAAAACATCCCCTAAAGGGGTGACGTCATCCTAGATTAGGTTTTAATTTGTGTAAAAGATGAAATTTTAAGTGAATTATTTAATATTATTGTGTTAAGGGGGAAAGATTAGGGTTATTGACCCCTAATCTTGTGTTTTACTCCTTAATTTTTGGACAAGCTATGTTAGCTAATTTTTGTATAAATGGAGATCATAAGATCTCATTTTAAACATAACTCTCCACTTGTGAGAGGCTTTAGTCTAAAATTTTTGGCCTCCTTAGCTCTCTTATCTCTTGTGCACTTGTCTTATGGTTATTTTATGAATGGTTGATGGAGGAAGGCCTAGCGCTAGCTTTATATGATGCTTTCTAGCTCTTATGGTGAATTGTCTTAGCATTTCTCTTGATCTTGGTATGGTTTTTACTCTCTTGCTATCATTTTTTTCAAGTCAAGTATTGTTATAATAGGAGCTAGGCAGGAAGTATAAGGGCATACACCCCCACCATAGCCTTCATCATTTTGTTTTCTTCATCTCATTGATTAAGGGTTTGCTAGGAGACGTATAAGGGCATACACCCTCTTAGTTTAAACCCTAGGTTAGAGAAACTTATCTTGGGAAGTAAAAGGGCTTACACCCCCAAGGAGGTAACTTCTTTAATCTCCTTGTGACTCCATTAACCCAATAGTAAATGCACTAGTCATTGATTTGTTGCATTGGAGAAATAAAATATTCCATTGAGAAATGTGAATTTCGGTCATTTTTACTTCTTGCAAAGTGGATTGTTTTCCTTGTGCCTTGGGCACCTCATAGCCACTAGGTCATCCTCATCTAAGGGATACTTATTGTTGTTGTTACAAAATTTTATCTTCAACCATTAGGGCTACAGAAACCCTAACTTACTTGCTTTAATAACTCTCTTACCAACCATTGGCTTTTGCTCAAAGTTTGTACACTTACTCTCCTTGTCCTAGCGCACCTTTTGGAAAAGTTTGAGGGGATTCTAGTGACTAATTTTCTTTTTGTAATACATTGAATGTTACAGCCATAAGGCTGATATAATTTGTTGCAAACAAGTGTTTACAACAGCCTTATCTTTTGTGCTAGAAGTTTGTCTTTTCATCTTGAGTTTAGCTAGTCTTTCTCTTGTATTTTCTACTTGATCTTTAGCACTTATTGAGCAAATTCTAGTATCATTTATTTGTTGATATATATTGTTATCTACTGCTGCAAATCAGGGAAAGCAAGTTTAACTTGCTGATCCAACTAACATATATTGTTGCAAAGTATGTTTTCTTATGTCTAGGGCAGGTACACTCATCCGGAAAAACACTATACTTGTGGAGCAGTCATTACTTGACTTGCAAGGAATATCTCCCTACCTTTCTTTACATCTAGACTTGACCTCTAGGGGCTTCCTTTCCACTTCCCTCCATCTTCGTCTCAATCCCCCTAGGGTCACCGAGATCGCCTCCCTAGAGTGACCTAGTCACCCTTGAAGTGTGGAACCTACATCGAGGTGACATTGGATGTAGGATTCCCATAGTTGTAGCACTTGTTTTGTGGTTGGGTCGGGCTTTTCCCAACCTACAACTCGTGCCATAACAGTCATCAAGGCCACAAAGAATACAAATTATTAAATAGAAAAAAAAAGTACCTTCTATCACTTAAGTTTAAGATTAGTTTAATAGATCCAATCACCTTTTGGTTAGATATGTTGTCGGTCAATTCACTATGAATTTTCAATTTCCAATTTGAGTAAAGTTGTTTGCTTTCACATAGTGTTTTTTCCATTTAGTGGGTGGGTTTCAATGGCTTATGTTTTTTGGGGATGTAATTGTGACTTTAAGTTAAAATAAATGCTTGTGGGCATAGTAGATCATTAGGATGGTTCATCCATGAGATGATTTCTACATGTCTAGGGTCTATTATGATTGGACAAGATTTCTTGTGAAGTACATGGTCAAAGTTACTTGGGAACAATGTCGATTATTGCATATTTGAGTTTGAAAGGAAAAAGTTTCATTTGAGGGAGGGAGGGAGGGAGGCTGGCGCGGAGGGGTCGCATTAAGTCAAGTCAAGTACTAAGGTTATTTTTGGGGGGTTAATTTGAGTTATTGACATGTTCCCAATTGTGTGTGTGTATTCATCAACTTAAGAGTTTTGGGATTCTAAACATCCCACAGGGGAATATTAACCCCTAATACTGGAGATCTAAACAAATTTGGGTACCTTTAGAATGATAAAGATTCAATAAATAAGAAGCCACTTTGAGGGGGAAACCTCCCTTTACAATATATCCAATGCACAAGACAAGATGTCTATACAAATTACTATGCATTATTATAAATAGGGGATAAAATGAGCATGATGTAACCTACCATTAAACCAGCCTAACCGTATCTAATATACTAATAATCAATGACGGTTAAGTCATGAACATAGCCCCCTCTTTAAAAAAGATTTTCCATAAAAGCATGTAACTGAGCATATTTCTTCATGAATTGCTCATTTTCCCATATAACTTATTTTGGAGCATATGCTTCCACTTCATCTAATTTGAGAAGTTTTTTCTGCATTGACATGGTTTGTCCCAAAACCTTTTATAGGAAAGATATATGAAAAACCTTATGAATGTGAGAGGAAGGAAAATCCAACTCATAAGCCACTTCTACAATCTTGTGAATAAACTTGTAGGGTCCATAAAATTCTCGACCTAGTTTCTGATTCTTCTTTTGTGTGAGAGTAGATTTCTTATAAGGTTGTAGTGTAAAATATTACCCAATCACCCTCATCAAATTTTCCTTCACTTTGATGTTGATCTGCTTGCTACTTCATCCTATTATGTACCACTTGATGGTTTCATTTAAGAATTTGCAAGGTTTATTTAGTCTTTCCATTTGTGAGTCTATTGTTTGTACTTTAGAATGGTCCTAGAAAAAGCATGTGATACTAGGAGATGGATATCTATGAAGACCTTCAAATGAAGATGCATTAGTAAACGTGTTATAGGTGGTATTATACCACCATTCTACTAGAGGAAGTTGGTTCACCCATTGAGATTTCTTGGTTGAATAATAGCAACAAAGATAACCCTCTAAACATTTGTTAACTATTTATGTTTGACCATATGTTTGTGGATGATAAGATGAATGCATAGCTAGTGTTGTTTCACTCGTATTCCATAACTCTTTCCAAAAATATCTTATGTATTTTGGATCTATATCACTTACTAATACTTCAGGAAATCCATGAAGTTTATGGATTTACTTCATGAACACTTCTACCACTTGGCTTGTAGTAATAATAATAATAATAATAATAATAATTTATTTTTAAGGTCACGGCCAAGCTAGACACCAAATTGGTGTATGAGACCTCCTCCGCCCAGCGATTTGACTAGTAAAGTCTACGGAGGTATACATACCCTACCCTCCTTTGGATTTGAACTTGTGACCTCTTAGGAGGAAATACATGTTCTTAACCACTAGGCCCACTCGAGCTGTGGAAACACATGTTAGTATATGTACTTTGAATTCCACTAAAATGTGCATATTGTCTGAGTCTATCCACGCCCACAAAAATGGCATCCTTACCTTTTGATTTTGGTAAACCTATAATGAAGCCCATTGATATTTTTTCCCATCTTTGATTATCTATGTCTAAAGTTTGAAGTAATCTTGGAGCCTTGACTATCTCTCCTTTATTTCTTTGGCATGCCTAACATTATCTTACAATTTTTTGAATATCTTTATTCATTCCTTCCCCCAAAAGATACATTTTGATCATTTGATATGTTTTAAGGAACCATAAATGTCTTGCCATTGGAGAGTTATGAGACTCTCTTAATATTTTTTGCTTCAACTTGGATTGAAGACGTAAAAATATTCTACCCTTTACCAAATGATGTCCTCCTTCTACTCTCAATGTTCCATAGAGCTCTTCCCTTCTTTTAGATATTGTGTTTTTTGTCTAGTAATATTATCTTATTTTCATTCATAGCAAGTTTCTTTCAACCACGCATGAATGGAAAATGTAATGGAATATAAAATAGAGGCTTCTTCTATTTTACAAATGGCATTTGCTACCACATTGTCCTTCCCCTTTTTGTAGATTGTTTCAAAATAAAACTTTCATTTTTTTCTACCCATTTTTGTTGTTCCTCTAATAACAATCTTTTCTCCAAAAAGTACTTTATGGTGTCATGGCCTATCTTGACTTTAAAATTACTTCTAATGAGATATTGTTGTCATTTCTTAATTGTGTGGAAAATTAATGTCATTTTTTTTCATACATAGATTTCACCAAGCATTTTCCCTTGAATTGTTTACTTTCAAAATCCAATGGTGTTCCCTCTTGCATCAATACCACTCCAATTACTTTTCTCGATGCATCACCTTCAACTATGAATGTTTTACCAAAATCAGGTGTTGGCAATATTGGTGTAGAATACATAGCTTCCTTTAAGAGTGAGAGTTCCAACGTGGTCTCTTCATTCCATACAAATGATTTTTTACTCAAAAAATATGTGAATGGGCTTGCAATGCATGCATGTTTCTTAATAAATTTCTTAAAATATCACTTCAGACACAAAAAATCCTCTAAGACTATTGATGTTATGAGGAATGAGCCATTTTGTGATAGCATGAATCTTTTGTGGGTCCACCTTGACCCCTTCCCAAGAAAAAATATGGCCCAAATACTCTACTTCTTGTTTCCCAAAGCACATTTTGACCTTCTTACATACAATTGATTGTTCTTGAGAACTTGTAGGAATTTATCCACATGTTTAATTTGTGTGCTTCCCATGATTTGTTATAGATAAGTGTATCATAAAAAAAAAACACAAACTTTCTAAGACAATGTCAAATAATTTTGTTCATAAGGATTTGAACCAACCCAAAAGGCATGATCAAGAAACCATAGTGCCTTTCATGTGTTCTAAAAATTGTTTTGGGATTGTCTTCTTCTCTTAATCTAATTTGGTGGTATCTTGATTTAATATCTAACTTTACAAAATAAGCCACTCTATGAAACTCATCTAATAGCTCATCAATATTTGGAATATGAAGTTTATCCTTAATGGTGATTTTGCTTACATCCTTATAATATGGATGCATCCTCCAAGCATTATATCTTATTCTCACCATCAATATTGGTGCTGAAAAGGAACTATTTCTTGGAAGACCCTATGGTGCTTTGCAAAGCACCTTTTAATTCCTCTGGAATATTTTCATCTTCCTACTTCACTTCCATAGAATAAAGTTTAACCATAACTCCACTACTACCCTTTTTAGGAGCTTTTCCATTGTATGAGAATTGATTACTTGAGAGAGTGCAAATGTTAACACTAGGCCAGATATATGCTTTGTTGTGAATACCTTGAGTCAGTTTATGGTGGAGCCAATGAGGGTGCATTGGGTTGCAGCGAAGCATGTGCTCAGGTACTTACAAGGTACATTGGAGTATAGGTTGAGATATGTCAGGAGTGGTGGAGTGCAACTACAAGGCTATACAGACTCGGACTAGGTTGAGAGTGCAATGGACAAGAAGAGCACCTCAGGGTGTTGCTTCAACTTGGGATCAACAATGATTTCATGGTTTAACAGGTAGCAGACGTCAGTGGCACTTAATTCAGCAGAGGTCGAGTACATAACAACAAGTCTGGCGAGTTTTGAAGTCATCTAGCTTCGCAAGATGCTAACAAATTTATTTGGTCAGGAGTTGGCACTGATAGTGATCCATTGTAATAATCGGAGTTGCATAAAACTCTCGAAGAATCCAGTGTTTCATGATTGGTCTAAACACATACAGATCAGATATCACTTCATCAAGGACAGAGTTTAGAAAGGGGAGCAGTGAAGCTCCATTATATCTCCACAAATGAGTAGGTTGCAAAAATTCTCGCGAAGGCTTTAATAAAAGAAATTTTTATTTTTATTTTTATTTTTTTTATGGATAAGTTGGGTGTGGTGTAAAATACCTTCCTCGCTAGGAGGGAGTATTGATGATTATAGCTCGACCAGGTGCTTTTGCATAGGCTAGGTGTCAAGCATGCAGAAGATGTCTAAAGTCTCTCTAGGCACTTGCTTAATTTATTAAGTGACTTTTGTTTTCTTTCATAAGTTTGACTTAGGAAAAACACATTAATCAAACCAATTAATTAATGTTGGCAATTGACGAAGGTTTTCCGAGGTTAAATGACTTAAATTATTAAGTGCCTTATATCTCAAGTGAGGCTGAAGATTTAATCCTAGCCATCTATCACTTTGGAATATAAGGGTTAAGGTTTTGATCAATGAAATGTTATAAAAGAAATCCTAAGGAGAGGAAAAAGACACGTTCAATTGATAGCCATTGAGAGATGATTTTCTCAAGTGAAAAGTGAGAGATTCAAGGCTAAGGAGAAAGAAGTATTGCAGCAGAAAAACCAGGAAAAGAGAAATCAAGTGGAAGTCGTGTTAGTTGAATTCCATAGGGACGAAATTCATACCAGCCTCTTGTGTGAAGGGTCTGCATACAGATTTGCATGACAACCACACGAGAGGAGAGAGAGAGCGAGGTTGAGAAGATTGGGGTTTCAATGGGTTGGACTTACCAGTGGACCAAGTTTTCCAGAGGGGTCAAGTTGTAGGTTCTATTGTTATACAAATTGTGTATTTCTTTGTGGGCTAAATAATATTAAAATCAATTGAATGTCGATTTCCCAAGTTGGGTTTCCAGGATAAAAGCTGGTGTAATGTGCCTATTGTTTCTACTATGTATGACTGATTTTTCTACTTGCATTTTCGTTGCATTTACCGTTAAAATATCTGTGTATTTTTATTCAGCAATTTCATATTTAATTATTGGGTTAATTAAAATTTTGGGTATAAAAGATTGCTAGAAAATTAAATTTAGATCTGGTTTTATGGGTTTTTAACAAGGAAAACAAAATCTATTAAAGAACACATAGCATGCATTGATAATACAAACAAGGAAAAATTCATCACAACTATGAAATTAGTTTATTGGGTTGTGCAAGAAGAATTACCTCTCAAAATATGAATCCATTTGTTTGTCTGCAATATCCTTCCAAGCACCAAACATGCCAAAGAATAAAGACTACACATCATATACAAATTAGATGGTTGCAAAATAATTCACTTTTGCTATATCTAAGTATCTCGAAGATGTACAAACTGCAAGAATGTTGGATAGTCCTTTTTTTCTTTGATGTTAGATGAAACTATAGATCGTAGCTTAGAGAAACACCTTATGGTTTATGCCACATTTCTATACTCGAAAGGGTTGGGGCCTCCAATTTCACAATTTTTAAGTCATAAATGTTTGCAATGGAAGAGGGAAAACAACGTATGATGCAAACAATGATTTAGAGGAAGCAAGAGGCCTTTCAAATAAAAGATTAATAGCAATTTACACAGATAGTATTTCACCAATGGCTGGCAATGAAAATGGCTTTGTTGCTTTTTTGAAAAAAGATGTACCTAATCTTTTAGGTATATCATGACATTTTAGCTACAATAGATACTTCCAAAAGAATACTTAAATTATCATTTGATGAAAATTTGACAAATAAGGTATACTCTTAGGTGCAAAATTCTACTAAAAGAAATAGTCAACTTAATACTCTATAGGAATTTATGCAACTTGAAACCCTTCAATCTCTTCAAATCCATGGAGTTAGATGACTTTCAAAATGACAAGTCATTGAAAGGCTTGTTGTATTTATGCCTTCCATATTGACTTTGCGGAAAAATGAAAGGAATGATTCATGGAAAAATAAAGCAATGATATGTTCAGTTCAATTTTGTTTATATATGTTTGTAAATGTAATGTGTGAACTAAACAAGTTGAACCAAAAAATTCCAGTAAGAGTGTGTTGATGTTACCTCTTTAGGGAAAAGCATAGATGTCACTATAAACAATTTTAAAATGTGGTTTTTAAGAAGTGACACATTTGCAGATGGCACGTGTTACTTATCAAAAATTTTAAATGTCTCTACATCTAGCTATCTAGATATTTCTAATAAAGAGGGACTTGTACATCTGCAGGAATTCTGATTTGTAGCAATCCCACGTGCATATGGTGATTATGTTGATACACAAAAACAATCATGTAAACATTGCATGGATGGCTCACTAGAGACTTCCAAACAACTTGCAAAAGAATATGTTCAAGGCCTTGTAGAGAGTTTGAATGTGAGATTCTTTGAACTTGATGTTTTCAATCTCAAAGTTATTTAGCCCGTGTCATTATTTACAAGATGTTCGCGACGGAGAAGAGAATTCAAAGCATTGATTTGAAAAACTTTTTCAACACCTGCAACATACTGTTAAGAACCAAATACATGAATACAAAATATCACAATAGATCCAAAGATATATGAATACAATCACCACACAAGATATATGAAACCATATAAAAAACCACAACTTTATTATAAAAACCCTTGAGGTAGGGCAACACCATACAATGGATCATATTATGGAAGGGTTCATCTTCTGTTCACTTGCCTCTTCGAGGGGGCATCCTCCTATTGAGCTACCGCTCCAAATACAATACTTCTCTTCATGTCTCATTACATTGCTTGAACCCATTTATATAGTGTTATTATCACCTAAGAACATTACAGAGGATGAATCTTCTAGAAGTAGAACATTCTAAGAAGTCCTCTTACATTTATTATATCTAACTACCCATTTATTATATCTAACTACCATAGTGGGCCTTATTTAATAATATAGTGAACCTAGTCCACCTTACATTGAATGACCTCCACTATTATCACTATGGGCCCTCTGGGCCCCCCCCACTACCTCTCTAGCTACCTTACATTCCATCCCCCTTATGAAAACGTTGTCCTCAACGCTTGATGTACAACCATATACCAGGGTCCTATGAATAATTATGGACCATAATGTTGAAGAAGACTGGAGAACCAAGGTCCCATGTAGAAAGGAAAGCCACCATGCCGATGTAATCTGACCACCATTGTAAGTCAGGGTCTCATGTCCAAGTGCTCATGTGAACTCCTCGTGGAAGATTTTGGAACCCAATAACCAACTCAAAATGATGCTCCAAATATTGACACCTGTCATGTGAATCCAAATAAGAAGATTCATCCACATAGTGGAAAAGGGTCGTAGCAGAATCTGAAAGGAATAATACCACTATAGAATATGCAGAATGGACACTGGTAATAATCATTGGCTCTCGATTTGTCACATTGATGCTCTCTACAGAAGGTGGATTTGAGTCATCAAATAAAATATGAAAGTGGTTGTCATCCCAGAAATGACAACTATCCATATACCAATCATCACAATCGGCCTCAAAATCATACCAAGCATATATTTCTTGATTATATTCATCTCTGAGGCCCTCCATAAAAAATCTCTTCTGCATGTTATTCAATGAATATTGAATACTACGAAAACTATCATTGAGTCTGTCTGTGAAGTCGTCTGTGAGACCATGTACAAATGCATCCAATGTGTGAAACAATTGGGCTTTGAATGATTCAAGAATTTCTTTCAAGGTTTGAGAGGAAATAGCCATCTGAACACCCTATGAACTCTTCGGTCCTGCAGTCGTCACGAAAAAACCAAAAAAATAGACCCAATAAGTTTCGGCAGAAAATCGCAGCTTTTTCTGGAAAAACCCTAAAAAACTGTTGAAGTTAAAATGTTCATAACTTCACTTCCCGGACTCCATTTTGACTGATTTTTTTATTGAAATTGGGTGAAATTGTGAGAGGAACTCAGATCTGTAATTTATTTGGGCAAATTCGGCCTCCAGATGCTACAGAAATAAAAAAAAATTATCGCCATCGTACGCGGAAAAAAATCCTGAAAATTTACAGATTTTAAAACTTCAATATCTTGACTTCCCGGACTCCGTTTCGGACGATTTTTTTTTCAACTTGGGTGTTTTTCTGAGAGGAACTCAGATCTACAACACTTTTCTGCAAATTTTGCACAGAAATATACCGAAAACTTCGAGAATGTCGCGGCCCTCTTTTTTCTTCTCCGAAAAAAAAAATCTGCAAAAATAAAAAATATTTGTCCACAATGTCTACCTAAGGAAAGTGCTATGATACCACTTGTTAAGAACCAAATACCTGAATACAAAATATCACAATAGATCCAAAGATATCTGAATACAATCACCACACAAGATATATGAATCCATATAAAAAATCACAACTTTATTATAGAAACCCTTGAGGTAGGGCAACACCATACAATGGATCCTATTATGGAATGGATCATCTCCTGTTCACTTGTCTCTTCAAGAGGGCATCCTCTTATTGAGCTACCGCTCCAAATAAAATACTTCTCTTCATGTCTCATTACATTGCTTGAACCCCTTTATATAGTGCTACCATCACCTAAGAACATTCTAGAGGAGGAATCTTCTAGAAGTAGAACCTTCTAAGAAGTCATCTTACATTTATTATATCTAACTATCCATTTATTATATCTAACTACCATAATGGGCCTTATTTAATAATATAGTGGACCTAGTCCACCTTACATTGAATGACCTCCACTATTACCCTCTGGGGCCCCCCCTCCCCACTACCTCTCTAGCTACCTTACACATACTTTATGTGAGAGAAAAATACAAAACATTATTCGATTTTGAAGCTTGTTTAAAAGAGATGCATGAATTTGTTGATGTTCTTCGTGTTAATTGAGAGGGATCGTCCACAAAAAATGCTTGGAGAATTTTTTTTGTCATAAAGTTACGTATAAATTTTCTACACATGTCAAAATTATTGCAAGCAATACTACTATTCCAGCAAGTATAGTCGCATGTGATAGAGGATTCTCAAGACAAATCATTCTAAAGATGTACAAAGAACAAAACTATCATTGGTTGCATTGCATGCCTTGATGCGAGGCTTGATTCATCAATGGTTGAATGGGATAGGGTATATGAAATTTGGAAAGATGCTAAGCAAAGAAGAATCTTAAATATTTAAGGATTTTGTTTATGTTTGTTCAAATATTTTGAATAAACTTAACAATTTGATAATATTATGTTAAATACAATTTCATAATAATTTTGTGTTCTTTTAACATTATAATATGTGTAGCAAAATTAATTGTTTTTTAGCGCTGTAATAAGTTCAATACATAGATTGTTTTTTTATCCTAACAAAAACACATGATATATAATAATATTAAAAGTCATGCAAAAGGAAGTTTTAAGAAGAAACATGTATGTCATAAAAAATTTACTAGATGGGCAAGGATATCCATCAAATTTAACCCCAGGTTCTTAGTATAAGGAACATTGACCATATACACTCCCACCACGTGTACAAAACTGGAACCAATTCAAGTGAAATACCTTACATAGTTAATGCTCCTAAATCCCATGCAAATCTATGTCCTCCTAAATACCCTTTAACCAAAGCAAACAGCAGCCATGATCCACATGCAAGGAATGGCAATGTCAAGGGGAAAACTGCAAAAATAGAGGAAATAAAACGCATAATGCACCTGGAGTATTATATCAAAAGAACATGACTATGCTGAACGATCAACATGAAGCTAATCTCTTCCTTGTACTATTATTATTATTTTAATTTGGCACCGCTTTCTGCAGCTGCTACAGAGCCTCATCCATGTCGAGCTGATTCTTTCTTAATTAGCATACCTCGTCAGCGTCAGAACACTTTCATTTTAAATAGACTATCTTATTTCGATGTAATTTATTTTTTAATGGCAATGAACGATGTATAAGGGTCAGCCCAAACACTATAGAAAAATTTAAATATATCAATGAATAAATTGAATGCCCTAAATTGTCCTTTAATCGTAAAATGCAACGGATACCTTTATATGCCCCGTTGCTTGTAGATTTAATGTACAGATATAATCTGCAGTTCTGTAATCATTCTTTGTTGAAACGGCGTATTGATTTCCGCTTGTTGACATCCAGACATTTTTTTCTCAATCGCACTGCTTTTGGTGTAACCTGTAATCAAATACTCTCAACATTATTCTCTTTAAAGTTCATTCAGAACACGCTGAAATAATAGTTATAATGTAAACAATGAATGCATGTCATGGACTCTGCTAGCCTCTGGGTTTTTTAAGTGCTAAACGATAGAACCTAAAATTTTACACCATAAAATTACTGCATATATCTTCAGGAAAATGAAATAGAGGCATGACCAAACATGACGGATCTAGTGGCTCTGAAGATCACTTGCCTCAATTAGCTCATCAGCGGCAACATACCCAATTGCTTCCTCCAGGGTCATCTAAAAAGAACAAGCGCCAATTAATAGTGTTCGGGACTTGTATAAACCCGACTCTTGATAATAAGTTCATGTTGATTCTTCATGACAGCAACTTCATCAACGCACTAAACTAGCATATTAACAGGAACTTTAATATGCATAAATATAACCCCATAGAAACATAGCAATGGATCTTGATGAAACTAAAATTTTACATTAGTTAAAATGTATTCGCATCCTACTCCAATGTAGACCCACTTCCCCTACTAAAAACATTGCTCCCAACTGCATTTCAGCATTTACCAATGAACTGGAGCTGTAGGCTATTTAAATTAATAATGCTTGACACGAGACAATCCACAACTTTTGGTCTGAAATATAACCCAATACTCGAGAGTTACAAAAATATAGAAATTCAGCTTCCAGTTATGCTATGCTGAAGATAAACAGATTAAGTGGAGGCCTCTATGGAATACCTACCAAAGGATATGTTGACATTTATCAATTAAAAGTGAAATTCACCAAATCAATAAAAAAAAATTAATTCCATACAGTGAAAGAATCCTTTTGCAATTTGTGAAAGAAATTGGAGAGATCATGAAGTTCATTGCCTACATATGCCTGGTGAATGAAACCAATTTCTAAGCTCAAAACAGAATTTGGGAAAAAGGACATATACCGTTCAATATTGATGAATGGATTAAGCATTTTCTTGTGGCCATAGCGGAGGCAAAAAAGCATGTATGAGGCCACATTTCCGTTCAAAATTGCCTAGTCTAATGGTTAGTCAACTAAACTTGTAAAATATCAGTGAGAATGTAATCTGGATCATGAGAACAAAGATGGAAAGTGGCGATGGGAATTTGTGTCCTCTCATATCAGATAGTGGAGATGTTTAACTCAATCTGTAAAAACATACTTTTTGCAAAAATCAACAAATTCACTGAGCTTCTAGGTTTTTACAAAAATTAGCGGGTTTGGCAATTTTTTGAAAAAAACATGATTTATCAGAAAAAAATAAAATCACCTTATGTTGGATTATCAACACGTGAGAGATGGTCTTTATCTACTGCAATCTTTGGTTGTGGGTGAGGCAGTTGTAGAAACCCTTTGATGTAGAGGCCATTTGCTTGGATGAAATTGACCACATGTTTGATTGTGTGGTGAACACTAAGAGACATGTAATGGAGGATACTTGTAGACGGTTAGACAGGGAGGCTGATAGGCCATGTTAGTAGATAAGTCCTAGACTGGCGATTACAAGACAAGGAGCTTAATATCCCCCACAACCATGTCATGAAAAACTATTCATTAATTGGAAAATATCCAAACATAAGAATGACAAGAGTTGAAATTATAATAATTTTTCAAAGGCAAGGAATGCAACCTCGGAAATTTCACCTCTTTCCTAGAGTTTTCCTGGTTCTTAACTCTGAATTTTCGACACTATGCCTGTTCTGAAATATAAATAAATTAGCAGCAACAACAAACAACATTTCATCTCTTAACAACCCAAATCAACAAGGCAATCCAAGACAAAAAATACCAAAGTGTGCCAACAAGTTTTAGCCCTCAAGGGAAATCTTATTATGCATAAAACAGATCTGAAATTCACTTTATGACAGCCGTAATTACAACAGTCAATCTGCCCTATCTTCTTCAAGATTAATGTCAAATAACTGAACAATTTCAGCGTTAACTTACATCAAATCAGCAACACATACTAGCGCTGGAAGTTAACAAATCATGAAGAAATAGATGGCTGAAAATCAAATCTGCAATAAAGATAATTTTGGACCACCAAAAACTTCATATGTATGAATAAAGACTAAGTTCATGTACATACCATAACCTCATCCCAAGGGTAGTACAATCCTCTTTCTCTCCAAAACCCTAGCTCCACTAAAGATTCTCCACAAGTTAGCATCAACACTAGCAACCTCCTTGGCAAGATGTCTCTTCTTCTCCACTTCAACTAGTACAACTTACGGTATAATCACAAAACCCTAGATTTAATGTCTCCAAGAAATGAAACCCTAACCCTAGTATTCAAGATGCTCCAAAAGTTCCAAGAAACCCTAGCATCTCCAAGACGAGAGAAAAAGTACAAAGATTAAGATCTAAAAGAGAGAGAGACTAGTGTGCTCCTCTAGTCACATCTCCAACACAAAAGTGATCAAGAATGAGAATGAGAATGATACCATGATCATCATGTCCAATGTCTTCTTCACAAGAATTAACCACAGTGTCTCATAAGAATCCTCCAACAAAATACTTCCTCTTCATAATTACTCCTAGGGTTTTCTCATGAACCCTAACACCTTACTCCAAGGAGACGAGTACAAAAAAAGAGTACAATGATGATGATATGAAAGAACACTCTTCTTCCTCTATATATATGAGAGGTAAGAGAGGATAATGATACATATGTGGGCCTAAACCCTTTAAAACAACCTACACAGCCACAAGTAGGTTCATACCTATGAAGTGCTACACTTCAAGGGTACACACATAAAGCTCCAAGGTGATGTTGTGTTAGATTTTCTTAATTTTTCAGAGCAATAGATTTACCAATGTTCTTAGATTTTTTTTACATTAACAATTATATCAAGTACTGAAAATATAAGCAGCACAAACAAGCACAAGAAGAAACAAGAGTTTATCCTGGGAAAACCCCAAACCCAAGGAAAAACCCAACCAACCTTTCTTAGATAGATTTCATCAATAATATAATCCAACCATGAACCATCTCTCAAGAGCAACAGATAATGAAGAAACCCTAACACAAGGGTAGCGCACCAGATAGAGCTAGCATACCAAATAGTTGTAGCAGCAGCACCATACAGAGATA
The DNA here is from genome assembly GCA_009831015.1 of Picea engelmannii. Classification (NCBI taxonomy): domain Eukaryota; kingdom Viridiplantae; phylum Streptophyta; class Pinopsida; order Pinales; family Pinaceae; genus Picea; species Picea engelmannii. Next base: position 197,901 of record ML805315.1, read on the forward strand.
GCGCACCTCTTCCAAGGAGAGCGCACAAGAGAAATCACCACCAAGAATCTCCAAGAGTTGCAGTGTTGCATCTTCCTTCCTTCCCTCAAATGAGTGCCTTCTTCTTGAGTGAGATATGAGTGTGTGTGTGTCCAAATGAGCAAGACGTCTCCTTATTTATAGTCTTCAAGTCACTTTAGATGGGCCGACTTCTCTGGGAAATTCTATTTTCCCTTTATCTTTTTCATGTGGGCCGACTTCTCTTTCTGGAGGTTCTAATTTCAATTTATTCTTTTCCTGTGGGCCAACTTCTCTTCCAGGGTGTTCTTCCACTGTTCAACGGTCTTCCTTTGACTTATGGAATCTTCTCTTCTAAGAAAGGTTGTCTAGGACGAAAATACCTCCTGCAGCTACCAAAACATCAACACTCCCTCTTAGCTAGGGAGGTATTCTTCCACGATGTTTTCTTCTAGTAGTCCAATGACTACCCTGCAATCAACTAGTAGCCCCTAGGCTACCACCATGCCATTAGTAGCTCAAATCTTCTGCCATAGTCTCTACGACAATGTTGCAATCATCTAGTAGCACACAGCTACTACCATGCAATCCAATAGTTTCCACGACTACATAGTAATCAACTAGTGGCACACAACTACTACTATGTTGTCCAGTAGTACACAACTACTACAATAGTCCTCACGACTATGCTATGGTGTCTCTCCTTTCCCAGTAGTCTTATTCACACCCATCCATCTCACATGGCATGGGAAAGACTGCCACTATAGCCCCATTCACACCTAGCCACCTCTCATGGCTCAGGAAAGGCTACGCCATGGTCCAAGACCATGCTACAAGTCTTATTCACACTTAGCCACCTCACATGGCGTAAGCAAGACTTGCACCAGGTTGTGATGTTTCTCCTCTCCCAGTAGTCTTATTCGCACCTAGCCACCTCACATGGAATAGGCAAGACTACGATCATAGCCCCATTCCCACCTAGCCACCTCGCACGGCTTAGGCAAGGCTATGCTAAAAGTCTTATTCACACCTAGCCACCTCACATGGCGTAGGAAAGACTTATACCAGGCTGTACATTACTCCCTCGGTCACCTCACATGACTGATCTTGGAAACCCTTGGCCAAAGGGGAAGCCTGTTGGAGGAGAAACATCACACCTCCCTCTCAATGAGGGTGGACATTCTGCATCACGCCAAGATTGTCTCTAAAGTACTCATAATTCACTCTAGACAGAGGCTTGGTGAGAATGTCCGCTATCTGCTCCTCTGTGGATATGTACTGGAGCTCCACATCTCCTCTCTGCACCATGTCTCAGATGTAATGGTATTTGATCTCTATATGCTTCAACTTGTCATGAAAGACAGGATTCTCTAAAAGCTTTATGCATCTTTGATTATCACAGTGTATCAAAGTTGGCTCCAACTCTAGATCAAATAACTCTGCAAGCAACTTCCGAAGCCACACTGCTTCACGGCTTGCAACACTAGTTGTAATATACTCTACCTATGTTGTACTGAGTGCCACTAATGTTTTTTTTCTGCTCAACCATGAGATCATACCTGATCCCAAACTGAAGCAACATCCTGATGTGCTTTTCCGGTCCACTGCACTCCCCGCCCAATCAGAGTCTGTATAACCATGCAACTTCACTTCTCCATCTGAGACATATCTAAGTGCGTATCCAACTGTACCATGCAAGTACCTCAATACATGTTTTGCTGCTATCCAATGTATATGTCTAGGCTCAACCATGTACTAACTCAAAGTGTTCACCACAAAACATATGCCCGGCCTGGTGTTTGTGTTTCTTCAAACCCAGTTCACTAAATCAATTAATTTTTCTGTTAACTAATTCTGTCAGGTTTTCTTCACAAATAAATAATACACAGCAAAAAATAATAACCAGGAACTTAACAGTAAAAGATAACAACAATCACATCACATGTACACAAGTAATTTTTGGACAATTTGTCCCTGGAAAAACCCCGGAGGGAAAACCAGTGCAGCAGATTTGGATTTTATTATTATTGAGCAGGAAAATATAGAGACTTCTTACAATAAAATCAGCCCAGCCAAATACAAAACCTCTCTCCCCAAACCCTCAAGCAATTCTCCTCTTTCTCTCTTTAGAAAATTGCCTCTCTCTTGTGAATAATGCACCCCTCTCCAAGTTGATCTCCTTTTTACTCAATGAGCAAGTGAGAAACCTTATCTCCAAAAGGATGGAGGGCCAAGATCGATACTCATACACCTTATGAGATCAATGGTCAAGATTAAAATACCACAACTTAAATTATTTCTCACTTTAACTTTATAAAAAGTACTCATTAAGTCAACATTAAAATATAACCCATTTAATGTACTTTTTCCTAAGTACAATTTTAAGAAAAAGATTAACCCATCAACTTGGATAAGTTTCATTATGCTCCTCCATGCTAGGATGCCATGCATGGTGAAGACCTTGTTATCCAATCTCAACACTCCCTCTTAGCGAGGATGGGATTCTGTCTCAACCGCATCTGATCTCTGAACTTTTCAAACTTTTGTCTGTTCAATGCCTTGGTGAAAATATCTGCCATCTGCTCATCGGTCTGTATGTAATCAAGCCTCACGGCTCCTCTCTGTACACAATCCCGGATGAAATGATACATGATATCGATGTGCTTGCTATGATCATGAAACACCGGATTCTCAGAGAGCTTGATGCAACTCCGATTGTCACAGTGAATCATAGTAGCTTCTAGCTCCTGCCTGAACAATCCCAAAAGTAGCTTCCTAAGCCACAGTGCCTCACATGCTACCAAGCTAGCAGCCATGTACTCTGCATCAACAGAGCTTAATGCCACTGATTTCTGCTTCCTGCTGAACCAGGAAATTATACATGATCCAATGCTGAAACAACAACCCGAAGTACTCTTTCTATCCTCTACACATCCTGCCCAATCAGCATCTATAAAGCCTGCCAATCTCACTCCACCACTACGCTCATATAACAACCTGTACTCCATTGTACCACTAAGGTAGCGAAGCACATGCTTCGCAGCTATCCAATGTACTCTCTGAGGGTCCACCATGAACTACTCAAAGAGTTTACTACAAAGCTGATATCTGGTCGAGTATTGACCAGATACATGAGCGATCCAATTAAATGACGATACACTGTGGGGTCTACAGTCTTTGAATCTAATGCATCGATCTTCCTCCAATTTGTGACTAGAGGCATGGACATGGGCCTACAATCTGTCATCCTGAAACTACACAAGATCTGCACTGTATACATCCCCTGTCCCAAGAAGAAGCGTCCATTCTGCTGCCAGACCTCCAGACCAAGGAAGTAATGCATCAACCCAAGGTCTTTCATCTCAAACTCAGTTGCAAGGTTGACCTTGCAATCTGCTATCAGCTGCTCATCCCCTGTCAGAAATAGGTCATCTACATATAACACTAGTATGAGAGGCACCTCCCCTGCAAGAAAATACAGGTTCGGATCAGCCTCGCTCCGTTGGAAACCCATCTCCCTAAAGTAGTTGTCTATCCTCGAGTACCATGCCCGAGGTGCTTGCTTGAGCCCATACAAGGCTCTCCTCAGTCTACACACATTCATCTCTCTACTACCTACCTCAAATCCCTCTAGCTGCTCAACATATACCTCTTCCTCAACAACTCTGTTAAGGAAAGAAGTCTTCACGTCCATCTGGTGAACGCACCAGCCCTTTTCTGCTGCCAACGATATGACTGCTCAGATCGAGGAATGCCTAGCCACCAGTGTGAAAATCTCCTCATAGTCAACTCCCTCTCACTGTGAAAACCCCTTGGCCACGAAGCGGGATTTGTACTTGTCCACGCTTCCATCTATTGCATGCTTGACCTTGTAGATCCACTTGGATCCAACCACCTTCTTGCCTTCTGACTTGGGCACCACCTCCCATACATCATTCTTAATAATGGAGAAATATTCCTTCATCATGGCCTCCTGCCATACTCCATGTTGTGCAGCTTGCTCATAAGTGGAAGGCTCTGCATCAATGAGTTGTGTCATTAACGCCATGTACCCAAGTCTCTCTGGTGGTTTACTTCGTCTGAAATCTCTCTCTGGAAATCCTGCCAACCTGGAATCATTGATTGTGGACTTATACCACTTAGGTCGTGGCCTAGTATTTTTCTCCTATGGAACTGCATCACGTTGCTCCTCCTCCTCATCATCTCGCTCATGATGATCCTATCCAACTGTCTCCCTCTCAACACTTGTACCAGTACCCTGTGTCTGACTCTGTGATCCAGTGCTCTGACTCTATTCCTCCTCAGGCTTAACTCCTGAATCATGTCCCTGCTGATCTTGTGCCTGCAAGTCTTTAGACCTCCTCAATGCACGTTCCTCCTCAAACTGTACATCCCTACACACTATGATCTTCCTGCGTGTTGGCACAAAGATCATGTAGGCTTTGGAAGCCTTGCTATATCCAACAAGCAACCCCTTATCTGTTGTGGGTTCCAGCTTTGTCCTCTTCTCCAAAGGGACATGACAGTAACATATGATGCCCCAGATGCGAAGATGACTCACATATGGTTTGGTACCTATAAATACCTCCTCAAGTGTCAACATCCCCAAAATTGTGTGCAGACTCTTGTTCTAAATATAAACAGTCGTGCAACTAGCCTCTGCCCATAAAAACAGTGGCAAACTCTGATCATGTATCATCGTCCGTGCTGCTCCGACTATGGTCCTGTTTTTTCTCTCGACAACTCCATTATGTTGAGGATTGTAAGGAACGGTGAGTTCCTTCTTGATCCCCATTGTTGCGCAATAATCCAGAAACTCCTTGGAGGTTTACTCACCCCTGTTGTCAGATCTCAACACCAGAATCTTCCTGCCAATCTGGTTCTCAACCAGGGCTCTGAAATCCTGAAATCTGTTGAAGACTTCATCCTTAGCCTTCAGGAAGTATATCCAAGTATTCCTGGAGTGGTCATCAATGAATAGAACAAAGTATTTGAAGCCACTCACTAACTCCACGCTCATCGAACCACATACGTCAGAATGTATCAAGTCCAATACTCCCTTGGACCTGTGCTCACTCGGTGGAAATGGTCTCCGGGCATACTTGCCCATTGCACAACCCTTGCAAGGGTCATGCCTCTTTGCTGTGAATTTTGGCAACCCTATGACTGTCTATCTTAAGTGCCCCAATGCACCAAAGTGTATGTGCGCCATCCTCCTGTTCCACAACTCTCCCATGTCTGTGGTTGTACTGACTAATGCTCTCCCTGACTGAAACTGAGGCTTGTACACCTTCTCTTCTCGAACCCCAATCATCCTGTCCATCTTCTCACTTGACCCTGTTGGCCTAATGAACACCCTTCCATTACGGAAGTTGACCTCATACCCTTGATCCTCAAGAGTAGATACCCAGAAGAGGTTCTTTTTCAACGCTGGAACATATAGTACGTCAACAAACCGGAGTGGTTTACCCAACTCCCTCTGAAACGAAATTGTACCAACCCCTTGCGCCTTGTAGCGCCTATCATCTCCGAGCTCTATAACCAGATTCACGCCTCCCTCTTGTAGCCTAGTGAAAAAATCCTTGCACCCTATCATATGACAAGATGCTCTGTTCTCCACAAACCACATGTCTGAGACTGATACGCTAGACATACAAGCTATGAAGCAAAAATCCTCCTCGAAGCTTCTGGCAAACTCATCCACAACTGTTGAAGCTGCCATCTGCAGTTGGTTCTTCTTCTTCTTCTCTGGACATTGTGAGGCAAAGTGTCCCATCTTGTGACACTGGAAACATTTGACTTTTGAAAAGTCAATGTTCTTTCCACCCTTCTTTTTCATCTGCTTGCCCTTGCCTTTGCTCGCAAGAACCAAGCCCTCTTCATCCACAATCTGTGGTGAAGATGAAGACCCGCTAGACTGACCAAGTCTGATCTCCTCCTGCACAAAATCATCCCATAATCGTTGCCAATCAGGGAGTTTCTCTCGAGCTACAACTCCACACACGAACACATCTCATGACTTCAAAAAGGCATTCAGTGCCACATGTACCAACTCAGACTCTTCAGTTTTCTCACCTACTGCACCTAAAATATCCCTGATCTCGTTGATCAAGCTACTGATCTAATGTTTTGTCTTGCAGATCTGATACACTGGGGGTTTCTGGATGCGTTTCAGTTGTGTGTTTGAGATCTTTATGGTTATTGCAGGTGCATGTTGGTTATTTCAGGTGCATGTTGGTTATTGCATGTGCATGTTGCGTATTTATGGTTTAAACAGTATATAAAGGATGCATGTGGAAGTAAAGAACATCAACTGCCCAATAACATATATTATGTGACTCAAGCATGGAATTACAATAACACACTGGAAATATAGAGTATAATCGTCAGCTAGATCTCATGGATCGTCACTAGAATACAATCAAATAGCATAAAAATACCCATGATTAGAAGATGAATGCAGATCTGATGCATGCACGGATAGATCGACAAAAATATGCAACTCCAGAGAAATACGATAACCGCTACCAACTGGAAAACTCGTCCAGCAAGATAGACCGTCGGAATGCGCCGGAAACTGCTCCAATAGAAGCGCCCTGGCCTCTAGACTGGAATGGATGAGTGTCAGATATCAGATTTGGCCTCTGAGGTACTGGATCTGGACCCCTGGGGAGTTTGTGCACCTCCTGGGACACTAGATGCGCCCCAAATGATTCCACCAACAAAATCTGCTGCTATAGTGCTCAAAACGATCGTCTCGCCAAATGCGGAACTGGGTCAAAAGGGTTTCGCCGAATCTGTCTTGATGCTCCGTCTGCAACCCCAAATGTACTGTCGGAAGAGTTGCGCCCTAAATGGTTGGATGGTGCGCTCTGCAAGATTCCACTGTCAGAATTTGATGATAAATGGCTCAATAGAAGCGCCCTCGCTCGATCTCCACTGGGTCGAAAGGAAACTGCAATCTGAACTCAGACCTCGTGCAACTCCACAAATCCTCAATATGACTTGCACCCTCACTGGTTGAGCTATGCACACTGTATTGAATACTCCTGAATAGCTCAGAGAAATACCAGGATGGTATCTCCGATGGGCTAGGGTGTGTCTCTCAACACCGAAACCGATCAATGGTGGTGGTTTCCTCCAAAAATCCACAAAACAGTAAGGTCGACTCTCTTCCTCCTCTAGGAACTCTCAACATCAAATCATAACAATGCATAATGAATTAGGTTGCTATAACCTTCCTTTATAGCTTCCCGAAACCCTAATTCGTTGTTGACCTTTTCCCTCCAAGTGACTTACTTTATTTTATTATTCCTTGATTAAATCACTTAATTAATTAATTAACCATTTTACCTCTAAAAAGTGATTTATCCATCCTGATGGCTTCTCTGGCCACTAAAAGTCACTTCTCATCATCTTATCTTGTGATGCTCTTCCTCCCGATTCCGATGAACTATTACACTAAGAGGTTTCTCCAAGTAATATGCCCATTATGACCTTCTTAGTGAATTTAATTAAGATATGACCCATAATAACTCAAAATTACGAAAATCGTCGGAATGCAACGAAACCAAGGCCAAGTTGTGCGGAATGGATCCTGACGATGAACGATGCCAGTCGGGCCCAATAAAACCCCTCAATATCTCCCGAACTCTCTGTCACCCCTATCTGGCTACTCTAGTAGGCATAACACTCTGTAATGTTATAATGTCCCAAAATGGGGACATTACAGCACCTAGCTCATCCCTGATATGTGTAAGTCGAGTAAGGTAGTGAACCACACCTTCCCCTTTAGCCATCTTGGTACTTCTCAATCTTTCCCTAAGCACCATCACCCTGTTTTCATTTTTACCCTGGTAAAGGTCATTCAAGGTAGCCCACATCTCCTGAGGACTTTTTACTTGTGAGGTGAGGGATTATCATATGTGATCCTTTACCCCATCAAGGAGTATGCTCTTGGCTTTAGCCTCACCCTTCTTCTAAGTCACCAACGCAATTGCATCTATGGGAGTTGCAGCCTTATCATCAACATGGTCAAGGACATCATTGACATCCAAAACCATAGTGACCCTTTCCTTCCAGGTGACAAAGTTTTGAGCATCCTGAAGCCTATCCTCCATTCTCAAGGTCATGGCCATTTCTGAAAATGATTTTGTGCTGCAATCTACCCTTTTGTTTTACAAATCTGAACTCCACAAAAACAGATTTATGTTTTCCTTTGCAGATCTACACTTCTATGTTGCAGATTTGAACTTTTGCGCTGCAGATTTGAACTTGTGTTGCAGATCTGAACTTATCTGTTGCGGATCTGAACTTCTGTGTTGCAAATCTGAATGTAATGTTGCCTCTACAACAGTGCTGCTCTGATATCATTTGAATTTTCTTCAAACCCAGTTCACTAAATCAATTAATTTTTATAGTAACTGATTCTGCCAAGTTTTCTTCACAAATAAATAATACACAACAAAAAATAATAACCAGGAACTTAATAATAAAAGATAACAACAATCACATCACATGTACACAAGTAATTTTTGGACAATTTGTCCCTGGAAAAAGCCCGGAGGGAAAACCAGTGCAGCAGATTTGGATTTTATTATTATTGAGCAGGAAAATATAGAGATCTCTTACAATAAAATCAGCCCAGCCAAATACAAAACCTCTTCAACAAATGTATGGCCCCCTTCTGCAAATCCTCTTGATCAGATCTGTAGGAAAAGACCTCTGCAACGCTGAAGATGTGTGCCAATCTCAGTGTAGAAGCCTCCTTTGTCTCCCTGCAAACTCTCTCTCCAAACCCTCAAGCAATTCTCCTCTTTCTCTCTTCAGAAAATTGCCTCTCTCTTGTGCATAATGCACCCCTCTCCAAGTTGATCTCCTTTTTACTCATTGAGCAAGTGGAAACCCTATCTCCAAAAGGATTAAAAGACCACAACTTAAATTATTTCTCACTTTAACTTTATAAAAAGTACTCATTAAGTCAACATTAAAATATAACCCATTTAATGTACTTTTTCCCAGTGTTGTAAAAATCGTTTCGGGGAAAAAATCGCCGGGGTCCAGAAAACAACGTATCGTCAAAATCGGCAAAACATCGAGAAAAAATCGGGAAAAAATCGGCAAACTTAAAAAAATACAAAAATATTCATTTTTTTTTAATTTTTGAAACATTTAAAGCAACAATAGCATCAAATAGACAGATTGCCACATGAATATG
>ML805315.1:210685-234320 GCA_009831015.1 Picea engelmannii
ATTTTTTATGAAAAAATCGCCTAAAAATCGTTTAAAAATCGGGCCGATTTTTTGGCCGATTTTCTCATAAAAATCGGCTCTTGGAAAAAATCGCGATTTATCGCGATTTTGCCGATTTATCGGCGATTTTTACAACACTGCTTTTTCCTAAGTACAATTTTAAGAAAAAGATTAACCCATCAACTTCCATAAATTTCATTGTCCTCCTCCATGCTGGGATGCCATGCATTGTGAAGACCTTCCTTGCTATCCAATCTCAACAGTGTTAACAAGGTACATCAAGGATCTGATCAAGTGTTTGTACATCATGGGATCCACCAAATCTGAAGATGAATCACTCAAGAGCTTCAGATTCGTAATCATAGGTGTGGCCATGGACTTGCAGTCCATCATCCTGAATCTATGTAGGATCTCAACTGTATATTTTCCTTGGCTAAGGAAAATATCATCTGGTCTCTGCCACACCTCCAATCCCAAGAAATAGTACATCAGACCCGGATCCTTCATTTTGAACTCTGAAGTGAGCTCCCTCTTGCATCCATCTATGAGCTTCTCATCCCCTGTAAGAAACAAGTCGTCCACATATAGGACCAAAATCAATGGGCAACCATCTTCAACCTTGTAGTAAAGGTTGGGATCTGCATCACTCTTGGTAAACCCCAAGCTCATAAAATAACTGCCTATTCTAGCATACCATGCCTTGAGTGCCTACATAAGTCCATACAAATCCTTCTTCAATTTGCAAACATGGGACTCCTTCCCATGGATTACAAAACCTTGTGGCTGCTCTATGTACAATTCTTCTTCAATTACACCATTCAAGAACGAAGTCTTGACATCCATCTGGTGTAATTTCCATCCCATGACGAAAGCAATAGCAATAATCGATCTGATGGAAGTGTACTTTGCTACTGGAGCAAATGTCTCATCATAATTTTCTCCCTCTTTCTGGGAGAACCCTCTAGCCACAAATCTCGCTTTGTACTTCTCTATGTTGCTATCTACAGCATGCTTGATCTTGTAGATCCACTTGGAAGTCACTACTGACTTCCCTTCTGGTCTCGAAACCACTTCCCACACATCATTCTTCATGATGGACTGGTACTCTTCCATCATGGCATCCTTCCATACTTGTTGCTTAGCAGCGTCTTCAAAAGTGGAAGGTTATGAATCAATGATTTTACTCTTCAGCACCACATAGTTGGAAAACTTGTGCAGTCTCTTGCTCTCTCTAAAGGAGCTCTTGGGAGTTGCATTTCCTTCAGCTTCCTGCAAAGTGTTCCGGAGCCAAGTTGGTCTCTTCCTTGAAACCGTAGCTTCTTTGGGTGGATCTATAGGTCTCTCCCGCTCTATTGTCTCATTTTCATCTTCTAGAATATGTTCCTCTGGAGTAGAGTCAACCATTACTACATCCCTTGGAGCCTCCTACTCCATCCATGTGAGACTCCCTAGATCTTCTGAAGGTTTCATCTTCATCAAATGTCACATCCCGGCTAATCTCAATATGTCTTTGTCCGGGAATGTATATTTTGTAAACCTTCGAAGTCTCACTGTATCCAACGAAGGTACCCTTCTTTCCTGAAGGCTCCAACTTCGTTCTCTTCTCCTTTGAAACATGTATATACACTAGTGACTAGACAGCCAAATATCCTCAAGTGATTGACTTCTGGTTTATTTCCAGTGAATACTTCTTCTGGTGTCTTGTTCCCCAATATCTTATGAGGACTTCTATTATGGACATACATGGCCATACTAGATGCTTCTTCCCACAAATGCATGGGTAAGTTCTGGTCATTGATCATTGCTTTAGCTGCTTCTACGATAGATCTGTTCTTTCTCTCTGCAACCCCATTCTGTTGGGGGTTATAGGGAGTTGTCAACTCCCTCTTAATCCCTACTTTTCTACAAAAGTCTTTAAACTCGTTTGAGGTGTATTCACCTCCATTATCCGATCTCGAGATCTTAATCTTTCTTCCAGAGAGATTTTCCACTAAAGCTTTAAATTCTTGAAACTTACTGAAAACTTCATTTTTCGCTTTCAAGAAGTAGATCCATGTCTTACATGAGTAATCATCTATGAAAATAGCATAGTATACAAAGTTACCTAGGGATGGCATCGTCATCTGTCCGCATACATCTGAATGTATGGTGTCCAAGATCCAATTGGATTTGTTGTTACTGCTTGAAAAGCTTCCCTTGGCATTCTTGCCAAGTGCGCATCCTTTGCATACTCCATCATGTTCTACCTGCATATCCGATAGACCTATAACCATCTTGCTCAAGACTGGTAATGCTCTGTAATTTAGGTGAGCAAGTCTTCGGTGCTATAGCTCATTAGAGCTAACATTGTTGTGTACAATGTGAACTTATATTGATAAGTAAATATAAAGAAGAAGAAAATATACTAGCAACCACTCAACAAAGTAATACCCAGAATTTATTTATTCAATGTTAATGAGAATAACATATAGTACATCAACTAGCAATCAAGATCGCATTCTTGTTCTTGGTTATATGATTGTCGACATACAAGGGTTCTGCTCCTGTACGGAATACAATTTGTTGTAGAGTCCACGAGCCCTATCTCGGCCTTCTATCTTTCACTGTATATTGAAAAATGACTGCTACAGGTCCTAGCTCGACCTGTCTAAGTTACTCTCCTGTAGAATGTTCTTCACGGGTCTGATCTAAGCCCAAGCTATTAGTGCTCGACCGTACAGAGATGTATGGGATCCTCTCAACCCAATTTCCTTCATCTAACTGAATGAGATAGCATGACTCGCCTTTTATGCCGCGGGTGGGCCCATTGTGAGGTTAAGAACTTAATCGTTGGAACTCAGGTTTGGTCGATGGCTAGGATGTAATTTTCAATGAGAGCACTTTATCTCTAACTAAAATGATTTTAACACTCCCTCTTAGTGAGGAAAATGTTCTCCATGACTCCCAGCTTCTTCTAGAAGTGTTCAAACTTTCTTTTAGGTAATCCTTTAGTGAGAATATCTGCAACTTGTTCATTTATGGAGTCCCTTCAATACTATGTCTCTGATAAAGTGATACCTGATATCAATATGTTTAGATCTATCATGGAATACTGGATTTTTAGAGAGTTTAATACAACTCTGATTATCACAGTATATTACAGTAGGATCCAACTTTGACCCAAATAGATATACAAGCATTTTCTGAATCCAAAGAGCTTCACAACTTGCCTGGCTAGTTGCCATGTGCTCAGCCTCTGCTGAACTAAGGGCTACCGATTTTTGTTTTATGTTGTACCATGAAATCATGCTTGAACCTAGACTAAAGCATCCCCCAAAAGTGCTTTTCCTGTCCACTGTGTTGTCGACCCAGTCTAAATCTGAATAACCCATTAGTCTAATTTGATGTCTTTGTATGTATTGAAGCCCATATTCTATGGTACCTTTGAGATATCTCAAAATATGTTTTGCTGCTATCCAAATCACCCTCCTGGGATCCACCATCTATTGACTAAGAGTGTTGACAGCAAAATAGAGATCAGGTCTAGTGTTACATAAGTACATCAAGCATCCAATTAATTGTGTGTAGATGGTAGGATTTACCTGCTCTGACTCAGAGGTGTTTAGTTTCTTAAGATTTGAAATCATAGGAGTGGCCATTGGTTTGCAGTCCTCCATCCCAAACCTTTTGAGAATCTCAACTGCATATTTTCCTTGACCAAGGAAAATTTCTCCCTTTTGTTGTCAGATTTCTAGACCAAGGAAGTAATGCATTAGACCAAGGTCCTTCATTTCAAATTCTTTAGCCAAGTTCTATTTGCAACCTATAATCATTGTTTCTGCTCCTGTCAGAAATAGATCATCAACATAGAGTACAAGAATAAGAATACCCTCTTTATTCATAAGAAGATATAGATTTGAGTTTGCATCACTCTTAACAAAGCCAATACTCTATAGATAATTGTCAATTCTAGAGTACCACACTCTAGGTGCTTGCTTTAGTCCATATAGTGTCTTCTTGAATCTACAAACATGAGTGGCCCTAGTATGAACTTCAAAACTCAAAGGTTGTTCTAAGTATACTTCTTCCTCAATCTTACCATTAAGGAAGGTTGTCTTAACATCCATTTGGTGTATTCTCCACCCCATCTGAGTAGCAATAGACATAATTGCACGAATGGAAGTATAACGGGCTACTAGAGTAAAGGTCTCGTCATAGTCCACTCCTTCCTTCTGAGAAAATCCCCGTGCCACAAATCTGGCCTTATAGTTTTCTATGTTGCCATCAGCCGCATGCTTGATTTTGTATATCGATTTTGGAGCTTAATACCGATTTGTTCTTTGGCCTGGGTACTATTTCCCATACATCATTTTTTATTATGGAGGCATATTCCTCCATCAGAGTCTTCCCACACTTGTCTTGCATTAGCCTCTTCAAAGCAGGTTGGTTCTGACTCAACAATGTCACTCATAAGGACAGCATATCCTAAACACCTTTGAGGAGGTATGCTAGTTCTGACAGAGGTTTTGGGTGATTTTACTTGCTCACTAGCTTCTTTCAGTAGTTGTTCGGCCCACCTTGGCTTTTTCTTTCTGGGAGACATTGGTTGTCCTTCCTCTTGTTGATTTTCTAAAGGAGGTTCTGAGTTCTGAGAGATGGGTACTTCTTGTTGAGGGAGCTTCTGCCTTCATATATATTTATCCTGAAGAGATTTTCGGAAGGCCCTTTCTTCCTCAAATTTTACATCTTTGTGTTTTATTGTATTTCTAGAGGAGGGAATGTATACCCTGTATGATTTGGAAGTCTCATTGTATCCTACTAGAATCCCCTTCTCTGATGTGGGATCTAACTTGGTTCTTTTTTCAGCAGGAATGTGACAGTAGACAGTACAACCAAAAATGCGAAGATGGCTAATGTATGGTTTCTTCCTCGTAAATGCTTCTTCAGGAGCTATATGTCCAAACACCCTACGAGGACTCCTATTCTGAAGATATACAACAGTGTTACAAGCTTTTGCCCAGAGGAACTTAGGAATATCCTGATCATGTAGCATTGATTTTGCTGCTCCAATAATTGCTATGTTCTTTCTCTCTGAAACCCTGTTTTGTTGAGGTGTATATAGAACTGTCAGCTCCCTCTTAATCCCAGCTTCTAAGCAAAATTTCTTGAAGGAAAAGGAAGTGTACTCTCCCCTGTTATCAAATCTGAGAATTTTTATTATCTTCCCTATTTGAGTTTCAACAAGGGCTTTGAATTCTTTAAATCTTCTTCGGAGGTCTTTCCTGTCAAAAAATAAATCCAAGTCTTTCTAGAAAAATCATCTATAAATCTGATGTAGTATTTAAACTTTCCCTCTATATACAAAGAAGACATAGGACCATAAATATCAGTGTGAACTAAGTCCAAGATACTTTTGGACTTGTGATCACTCCTAGGGAAAGGTGCTCCTACATACTTACTTAGGGCACATCTTTTGCAAATCTCATGATGTTCTGTGGAGAAGGTGCTCCAACATACTTACCTAGGGCACATCCTTTGCAGATCTCATGATGTTCTTTGGAGAAGGAAGGCATTCCAGTCACGATTCTACCCAGAATTTTAAGAGCTCCATGCCCAAGATGAGCCATGCGTCTATGCCATATCTCACAGTCCCTACTGTCACTGCTGCTAACAAGAGCATAATGAGAGTCAAATTGTAGCTTGTATAGTTTATCTTTCCTTACTCCAATAACTTTGCTCAAAGTCCTTTCCTATGCCTTTTGGTTTAATGTAGGCCCATCGATCTTTGAAGGATACTTCATACCCTTTGTCTTCTAAGGTTGAGACTGATACTAGATTCTTCTTTAAACTTGGAACATAGAGAACATCTGAAAGGTAGAGGGGTTTACCTGACTCCCGCTCAAACTTTATTGTTCCCGTCCCCATTGGATGATAGGGATAATCGTCACCCGGAAGGATTTTGAACCCGAGTTCTCTCTCGTTTAAACTGTTGAAATAATGCTTGTGGCCGATCATGTGACTAGAAGTTCCATTGTCTATGTACCAGACATCGTTAGTCTGGGTACAAGAGAGACAGGCTTGACAGACTTCCTCTGCCATTTTTATCTGATAAGGGTTGTTAGATTTTCCTCAGCTCTGATACCATGTCAACTTCTACTAATAAGTAAATATAAAGAAGAAGAAAATATACTAGCAACCACTCCACAAAGTAATACCCAAAATTTCTTTATTCAATGTTAATGAGAATAACATACAGTACATCAACTTGCAATCTAGATCGCATTCATGTTCTTGGTTATATGATTGTTGTCGTACGAGGGTTTTGCTCCTGTACGGAATACAGTTTGTTGTAGATTCCATGACCACTAGCTCGGCCTTCTATCTTTCACTGTATATTGAAAAATGATTGTTGCAGGTCCTAGCTCGACCTGTCTAAGTTACTCTCCTGTAGAATGTTCTCCACGGGCATGATCTAAGCGCATGATATTTGTGATCGACCGTACAGAGATGTACGGGATCCTCTCAGCCTGATTTCCTTCATCTATCTGAATGAGATAGCATGACTCGCCTTTTATGCCACGGGTGGGTCCATTGTGAGGTTAAGTAAAGAACCTAGCCATTGAGTTAGGTAAATGGCTAGGATGTAATTTTCATTGAGAGTACCTTATCTCTCACTAAAATGATTTTAACATACAAGGGCTTATTCTTGGTGTCCCTTCAATTTATACAATCCTCCTTCTCAAACACCAATCACGGTAGCAGAATTTATGCTTGAACTCTTGGGCCATAGAAGGACTTGGCCATCCACAAAAGCTACCCTAAAACCTTTATCTTCTAAAGCAGAAATAGAAAGAAGATTATTCTTCAAGCCTTGTACAAACAATACATCTTTAATTGAGATAAAATTAACTGAATCAAGTTGG
The DNA here is from genome assembly GCA_009831015.1 of Picea engelmannii. Classification (NCBI taxonomy): domain Eukaryota; kingdom Viridiplantae; phylum Streptophyta; class Pinopsida; order Pinales; family Pinaceae; genus Picea; species Picea engelmannii. Next base: position 217,588 of record ML805315.1, read on the forward strand.
TAGGAGGCTTCTCCTACTACTTTGACTGCATGTATGGAATCATCCCCAAGCTCCACTTGAAGGGATGAACTCTTCTCTGTCAAATTCGTAAGGGAACTTTTGAATCCAGTCATATGCTTGGAAGCACCACTATCCACGAGCCAGATATCACTTCCTTGAGTGATAGTGCCTGTGAGGGCTGAAATAAAGACATATTCTTCATCCTTTGATTCCTTTGTCTTTTTCTGAGGTGAGGACTCTTCCATGTCTGATGCATGTGCATGATGCTTTCTTCCTTCATTTTTATGAGGACATTGAAATGCATAATGTCCCAGCTTCTTGCAACTGTAGCATCTTATTTTTGACATATCTTTCTTATAGCATGGTCTTTTAGTTTTCTTCGGACTAGTATCTCTTGGGTGCTAGCCTTCTTGGTTTTGGAGAGCACCCATTTCTGTGCTAGGTCCATGGTGTGGGAGGTCTTTCTCTTGAGAATATATCATAGGATTGTTGGGTTTTCTTCCCTTGTTGAGAAGGGTTTCCCAGGATATTTCTTGTGTTCTTGTGCATGGTATTTCTTCTTGTGATCTTGGTTATTGCAGCAATTGTTAATGGTGGAGCTGCATTTGTCTATGGTTCAAATAAATGCTAAAATTGAAATAAACCTAATGCTTGAGCCTAGCATAGTGAAAATTCAACAAGGTATCAGAGCTTAGGTCTTCAAGAACCCCATTGCACAAGCATCTACCAGTCATCCTCTCACTTCTACAAAACCGTACGACCCTCCTAGGGTTTCCATAAAATCCGTACGACCCTCCTTTTCTAAGGTATTTCAGCACCTTAAACTTGGACGTTGGGGCTAAAAATTGTATGGGAGTGTACGGCCTCCCTCAGTGCACCTCCAGCAAGTTTTAAATTGCAATTCCGAGCATTTTGGATTTTTGGCCCTAGGGTTTCTCAATTTTCTGCAGAAATTTCAGAATTAGGGTTTTTGCAGCTCATTGAAGGAGCTTCTCAGCTCACCAGTGTTCTTTTGAATTTCAAGGCTTATTGTTGGCAGTCATAAGCCCAACAAAACCTAAGGTTGCTAGCCTAGCCTAGCCGTTAGGTTTTCTAGCCCAGTCGGCAAGGGTTTGTGAAGAATCTAAAATATGATGAACAGAACTATGATGGGAGATCAGCTTGATGGATCAAGCACATACAGTTCCTAGAAGCCAAGACTTCAAAGAGATGAAGACATCAAAGGAGAAGCCTTCTTATTCATCTCAGCACTCTCAGGTATGGTTCCTACTAATGATGATACTTGGCTAATTGACAATGGTGCCTCCAGGCACATGACCAGTTTTAGAGATCACCTAACTAATCTTGTTGAGAAAGAGACAAATCTACATGTTGTCCTTGGAGATGATGTCAGATATAATGTGAAAGGGGTTGGAACTTCTACCTTCCAACTAGATTCTGACATGCATCTTCAACTAAGTGAAGTACTATATGTACCTGGAATGAAGAGGAACCTTGTCTCCATTTCTGCCTTAGAAAACAAAGGCTACAAGGTTACCTTTTCTGAAGGAAAAGTTCTCGTATGGCACAAGGACTCACATATAAATTATGCCAAGGTAATTGGTGTTCAAGAAAGAAGCTTATACAAATTGACCATCAGACCAGTCCAAGCCCTGTTACATGATACTATCAGCTTGAGTGAGCTATGGCATAGGAGACTTGCTCACATTCATTATAGAGTTCTTCCAACTCTAGGGAAAATGGTAACAGGCCTTCCAGAGATACAGATTCAACATAAAGGTGTTTGCACAGGTTGTGCCCTTGGCAAGAATGTCGAAGGGTCCTTCTTGAGCAGTGACAATAGATCCAAGGAAATCTTGGACTTGATACATTCAGATGTGTGTGGGCCAATGACTGTTGCCTCCCTGAATGGATATTCGTACTATGTATTCTTATAGATGATCACTCTCAAAAAACTTGGATTTACTTCCTGAAGAACAAGGATGGAGTCCTTGCAAAATTTGAAGAATTCAAAGCTCAGGTTGAGAACCCGACCAAAAGAAAGATCAAGGTACTAAGATCAAATAATGGAGGAGAATACACCTCCAAGGATTTCAACAATTTTTGTATTGAAGCAGGGATTAAGAAGGAGTATACAGTTCCTTACAACCCTCAGCAAAATGGGGTTGCAGATAGGAAGAACAGAACCATCACCGAGGCAACCAAAGCGATGATGATACATGATCAGAGTCTACCTATGACTCTGTGGGCAGAAGCATGCATGACAACAGTATATGTTCAAAACAGAAGTCCTCACCAGATCTTGAAGAACATAACTCCCGAAGAATCCTTCACCGGAGTAAACCCTAAGATTGGACACTTCAGAATATTTGGGTGCCCAGTATATTTTCATGTACCCAAAGAGAAGAGATCCAAGCTAGACCCTTTAGAGAGAAAGGGTACATTTATCTTCGAAGGCATATCGGATCTACATCCCTGGTCAGAGACAAATTGAGATAAGTAGAGATGTTATCTTTGAAGAAGAAATAGCCTTTCAAAGATCTAGAGAATCCCATATGGAGATCGACAGTGAGACAGTACCTTCTCCCCCTTCAGCAGTTCAAAGGGAGACGGACATTATTCCAATTGATCCACTTGCTCCAACTGATCCAGTTGCTCTAGTTGATATCCCCAGAGATATTGCAGTAGGGCATAAAAGGCCTGTCTGGGCTCGACAGACTCTGCAAGAGGCAGAGGGACATGCAGCCCCTTAAGGCACATCCCGAGAGAGCAAGAGACCAAAGAGATTTTCGAGCTACCTTTCATCCATGAGCCACATCATTGATTATGAGCCTTCAGGTGAGCAGGTATGGCAAGATGCCATGACAGAAGAATATCAGTCTATCCTGAAGAATGATGTATGGGATATTGTTCCGAGACTAGAAGGGAAGTCTGTAGTGACTTCCAAGTGGATCTATAAAATCAAGCATATAGATGATGGAAGTATCAAGCAATACAACGCAAGATTTGTAGCCAGGGGATTCTCACAAGTAGAGGGAGTTGACTATGATGAGACATTTGCTCCAGTAGCCCGATACACTTCCATCTGTACTATCATTGCACTAGCTGCATCCATGGGTTGGAAACTACATCAGATGGATGTAAAGATAGCCTTTCTCAATGGTGAGATTGAGGAAGAAATTTATATCGAGCAGCCAGAAGGATTCGTGATACACAACGAGAAATCTCATGTGTGCAGGTTGAAGAAAGCCCTGTATGGACTAAAGCAAGCACCTCATGCTTGGTATGAGAGAATGGATGGATTCTTGATGAGTTTGGGATTCAACAAGAGTGTTGTTGATCCAAACCTATATTACCATATTGTTGGTAACGAGTGCTTAATCTTGGTCCTATATGTGGATGACCTATTCCTCAGCGGTTCAAAAAGACTTATTGTTGAATGCAAGCAAGCATTGACTACTAAATTCTAGATGAAGGATCTGGGTATGATGCACTACTTCTTGGGACTAGAAGTATGGCAGAGGGCTGATGAGCTTTTCCTGAATCAAGGAAAATATACAGTGGAGATATTGAAAAAGTTCGGTATGACAGAGTGCAAATCCATGCCTACACCGATGGTGATGGATTTGAAGAAAATGAATGATGCTTCTACTACTTCAGGCGAGATTGATCCACACTTGTACCGACCACTGATTAGATCACTGATGTATTTGGTTAACACCAAACCTGATATATGCTATGCGCAATGAATGTACTTGGTCAATTTATGAGTCAGCCAAGACAGACTCACTGGATAGCAGCGAAGCATGTATTGAGATATCTACGAGGCACAGTTGGATATGGCATGAGATTTGCCTCTAGTGTAGACTTGAGTTTGCAAGGATATGTCAATGCAGATTGGGCAGGGAGTGCAGTGGACCGGAAGAGCACATCCGATTGTTGTTTTACCTTGGAGTCTGCCATGGTTTCCTGGTACAGGAGGAAACAAAGCTCTGTGGCCTTGAGTACCGCAGAAGCAGAGTATATGCTTTGAGTGCGGCAGTCTGCGAAGCAGTGTGGCTTCGCAAGCTCCTGACAGATTTATTTGATCATGAGATGGATCCCACCATTATTCATTGTGATAACCAAAGCTGTGTCAAACTCTCTGAGAACCCTTTGTTTCATGATAAATCGAAACACATTGAGATAAAATATCATTACATCATAGACATGGTGTAGAGGAAAGCAGTACACGTGCAGTACCTTCCAGTTCCTACACATGAGCAAATTGAAGATATCTTCACCAAACCGCTTGCCAAGACGAAGTTCGAGTACTTCCATGAGAGACTTGGCCTAGTGGAGAATGCCTCCCTGGCTGAGAGGGAGTGTTGATGATTACAGTTGCGTGAGACATCCTCTAGGACACAGACTAAGTAAGTTGGCCTGTGAGAGAGCCCATGAGTTGGGTGTGCCCATGAGATGGATGTGTCGTTCCTCTCTAAGTCGGAGATGGAACGTTGTGTGCCCCTGTGTAGGGAAGATGCCCATGAGATGGGTGTGTCGTTTGAGATGAAACGATGTGTACCCCTGTGAGGGGTGAAGGAGCCCATGTGATGGGTTTACTGTTCTCCTTTGTGTAGAGAGTTGAGACGATGTGGTACTCCAGATGATTCTCCTGTGAGACTCAGTGAGATAGAGATCTCTTGAGTAGGACGTCCCTGTGGCTGAGCACGGTGGACGTGATCCTAGTGGTTGAGCACTAGTGAGTGTGTGTCTAGATGATTCTCCTGTGAGACTCAGCGAGATAGAGATCTGTTGAGTTGGACGTCCCTGTGGCTGAGCACAGGTGGACGTGCCCCTAGTGGCTGAGCACTGGTGGGTGTGTGAGATCCCTTGCTATATTGTCTAAGAGTTAGATTTACTTGTAACCCTAATTGTGATGTAAAGGGTACAAATCGGCCCCACCATAAAGTGAAAGATAATTAATGTAAAAGATAATTAGTATGGTAATTATTAATTATATTTTGAGTTATTGAGGTCGGCCCTGTTGTGCCAATAGACACCACTTTTGATGTGTCCAGTCTAATATAAATAAAGGTGATTTCCCCATTGAGGAAACAAAACACACATGTGATTTTGGAAATTTCAGCAAGTACAAGTTCTAGGGCTGAAGTGCGCACCTCTCTTGGGCGCTAGCCTTCTTGGTTTTGGAGAGCACCCTTTTGTGTGCTAGGTCCATGGTGTGGGAGGTCTTTCTCTTGAGAATATAGCAAAGGATTGTTGGGTTTTCTTCCCTTGTTGAGAAGGGTTTCCCAGGGTATTTCTTGTGTTCTTGTGCATGGTATTTCTTCTTGTGATGTTGGTTATTGCAGCAATTGTTAATGGTGTAGCTGCATTTGTCTATGGTTCAAGTAAATGCTAAAATTGAAATAAACCTCGTGCTTGAGCCTAGCATAGTGAAAATTCAACACGATGTTTGTCATTTGGGCGACAATAGGGTTTTATAGTTGGACTTCCTTCTAATACACCAAGATCAAAAATAATTGCGTTAATAGGTACTGCTATGTCAATACTTTTGAGATGAGATATGATTTCATTAGTGGCCATAGAAGGACCTTCAATTGTAACTAGATCTGTAATTATCACGTTGTCAATTAATGCCCGGTTGATGATGGCATGTAACTGTAATATTCTCTTGGGCAATGGATAATATTTCACCTTTCTACGAAGGTTTTATAGGCTCTGTACTTTGACTGTAGATTACCTCCCCTTCTCAAGGATTTTAATGATGGTTATTGCAGTCTATTCAACGTTTATCACAACTCCAGTATTTAGCCTTTTATAAATTTGTCTCTTCTTTGTATGCCAATGAAATAACAGTTTTTTGTTTCTTCCAAATCCACTCATGCAGATGACCTTGTAGTGTAAACCAGTTGTTTCTCACTTGATATGCCCTACCCTTCTTTATGAAGTATCATCAAGCACAATTTTGCTATTCTTTTATCTTTGTTTTCTATATATTTAAATCTAGAAACGCTAAGTTTGCTACAAGCCAAATTGATTTTTTTCCACTGGCAAATTTGAACTCACTTAGCAAGCATTTTCCAAAGAGCAACACTAATACCACTTTTATGAATCACTATGCCATCTCTTCTCTAAAAGAGACATCGGGATAGTAGTCAAAGTTATCAACACCAGTGCAACAGTGTAGAAGGAAGGATTGTAGGCAATGTTCCTCGAGCATAGCATCCAATATCTTGATTCACGCATTGCTAATTTGTTTAACCATGTGGTTTGTTTTGGTTTTCCCCACTATTGGACTAGACATATCATTCACCCTATTCACAAATTGGGGAGCAACTCCAATCGGACTATCATGGGTTGACACACATTCTCCAAGCTATATGCCACAATCCTACATTTGTGGCTTTCAGATGAGTTGGAGACTCGACACCTTAGACCCAGAGGTCAGGGTGGTTCCCACCTAGAGTACCAGACAACCAATCATGTCTTCACACTCAAAGCCATTACTGAGGAGGCTCGCCAATGCTCATCAAAAGTATTCTAGACTAGGCCATTTGGGCCTTTGATCTCCAAGTTGGCCTTTTAATTTGAGTGCTTCCTACAAATCACCGACAGACTTATTATCCAACCAGCCTATCTCCATTTCCACTTACTACATGGTCTTTGGTCCCAGCTTGGCCAAATTCATGCGTACTCGTCCATGTTGAGAGTTTTGACAAATCATCATCTTCTCAGAGAAGAACAGATCTACAGACTTCATTCCTTGGGCAAGGTTGAGACCAAGGAGAATTTCATATTTTGGTGTCTTGAATATAGCAAGATTAGAGGGAGATTTCGTTGCCCCTATAAGGATCTACACTGGCCCTTATTGACCTTCAGACTAGCCAACTCAGACTCCACTGGTCCTTATTGACTGGTCAACTTGGACTCAGCCATGATTTGGACCAGTTTGAATTTGATGACTTGGTTTACTAAAAAATACAAAAATTATTAAAATTTTAATGAAAAAGATTATTGTAAAGTTTCCAAACTATTAGAGACAAAATATGCGAAGTCTTCTCATGTATCTACCATGTAAGGGTGAATATATCAAAATGGCACCGAGTGCAATGCATATCTGAAACAAAATACATAATCAACGAGGCTCAAAATGGCCTCTAGGGTACACAAAACAGCATGTTGCAATCTACTAGTCTACTACATATCACTAATCAACATGATCAATCATCAAGCTCATCACTACTCGAAATGGGATCCTCAATATCAGCATCTAGTTCTGAATCCTCAGACTCCTCAGGAAAGTCTGCAATTGTAGTAGTAGTACTAGTAGAAGCACACGTTACATGGCTACGTCAAGTAGTGCCACTGTCTGTTGATGTTTTTGTAGCATCGGGAGGTATTCCCACATTGGCCTTGGTGTCGGGCATGTGGGAATCTTTGACGGCACTCACATTGCAGGTTTTGTTTTGGTGAAAACCCCTTGTATATTGAGTTGGGGCTTGGTTGGGGCTTCACACCCACATGGAGGAATAAACAATTATAATCTAATGTTGATTTTAGTGAAGGGCTCCTTGAAGTAAGTTAAGGGCTTCTAAACTCACTTTAGATTCCTATAAAAGGAGAGGCAACGTGAGGATCATTGTGGCATGAGGCATCTCATTGTGACATTATGGAGTTGGCATAAGTGAGTGAGCACTTGTGCCAAAGAGATTGGGAGGAAAAATTTCAGCAAGGAAATTCTTCACTTTGGAAAATCTAGCCTAGGGTTTCTGGACATTTTGTTTTCTGATTTTCTACTGAGGAAGGACAGCCGCATGTGTGGTATGGACAGTCTGTATAGTCCATACAATCTGTATGGATGATGTCAGCAGGCCGTACAGGTTTTAGCCAGCTAGGGTTTGTACCAAGTTTGCAAGTTGGAGGATTTTCGGGATTTTGCTGAATTTGTAATTTGTCGGGAGGACTGCTTTTGTCTTCAGAAATTCTCAATCAGAAAATTTACAGAACAGAAATTTTTGTGTCTCATGTGCATGGATGATTTATCTCTAATCTTTATGTTTCCACTGTAATTTTTTGTAATTCTCTGTCATAATTTCAGTGTAGAATTATTCAGTGATAACATCCCTAATTTACTGTTTGAGGTCACTTGGAAGTAATTCTCAGATCTGAAAATGAATGCATCGGATTGCGAGTTGAAAATTTGACACTGCCTACCATGTTTATATCTAGGCCTACATCACCTACTACTAGTGGATCCACATCCACAAATCAACACACCCCAAGTCACTATCATCTGCATCAAAATCATGATCAATGCTGCTCCAAAAACTCCAGATGTTCAATGAGACAGGTGTTTTGTGAGGAAAATGGGGGGTATAAACAGGTTTTAGGGTTTAGGGTTAGTGAAATTAGGTATTAGGTTTAATTTTTTTTAAATGACTTTTCTCTTAATCTATGCACCATGAGACTCTTAACAGGTTGACTTCATTTGACTCAGTTCAACTCAGCCGAGTTAGACCAGTTTGGTAGCGAATCTACATCGGTATACAATATTGCCAGTTCTGTCCAAACCATTCTCCTGAACTGTTTGGAAGACCGAGTCGGTTCGGCAAAGGGGCAATTCGGTCAATTCGGCTGAGTCTGAGTCAAAGTTTTAAAGCACTATTACTACTCGGGCCATTTGGCTTTTGTTATCTGACCAGCACCACCCATTGCCCAAGGTCCTTGTCGTATCTGGTTGAGTTCTAGGAGAATCAAAGATGCCTGAGGGAGACATCCATCTTCTCAACCTACTGGGACTAGATTGCCCTCTGTCTCTTGGGGGCATACGATGATGCCACCCCGGATTACTAACCAAGTTCCTATCAACCCAAGGCACTCACCTAACAACATTATTCAATAGACACTGCATATAGGCATCCACATTATTGGTTCAAAGGACAAGTAGGACATGCTCCCTCGTCTCTTGGTTACAAATATACTTTTGACCAAACAATGTTGTTTTTTTACCAGCTCTCTCTCCACTTTCTAGGATACCATCCCTCACCCCCACCCCTGAGATAACCTACTTGTTCAGCCACGTTATGTAGTTTCATTTTTTGTTGTTTGGTGTACTTATTTATCATTTCATTTCTCATCCTAGAGGACTTCTTGGACCCCCAAATTATTATGTCTTCTCATGACTAACGTGTATATTTCAGTTCCTTTGAACATATTCATCAACTTCACTACCATTTTTGTTTAATATCCTCAATTCTCTATTTTCATAAGGCGGTTTTAGCATAACCCACCTTCCAGTCTTCTTCTAGTGTAGAACATGAGAGCTTGTTCTTATTTTGAAATGTGTATTTTGCTTTCCACTTGATATTTGGTTCATGTAAACTGGCTGTATTAGCCTTGCATTTAGCTGCTCCTTATAGAAGCGCCTATTTCGTTTTTCACAAAGGATTGTCAAATCCCACAGCATTTCTCTAGCCTTTTATTCTGAATTGTCCTGTAGTGCCACTCCATGTAGAGGGAACTTAAAAATACTCAACCTGATCAGCTATTTTATACTGTATTACAATTACATAAAAAAGCTTTTGATCCAAAATAAATTAACAGTGAAAAAATAGAACAATGAACAAGCAAAGGTGTACCTGACGAGGAGGTGCTAAGCGAACATTTTCATCCTTGTTTGCAGAACGCATATTAGACAGCTCTTTTGCCCGCACAGGATTGACCTATAGAAACAGAGTTGCAAACACTTACAATCCAAGTCTCTTAAAGCCTTAAATTCAGATATATCTGTTATTTGGCTGAATCATGCTTGGCATAGTCGTATGCAGTCAAAATGAAAAGGAGAAAATTTAGAGATAGAAATCTACATCGAGATCGGAATCCCTTGAATGTTCACCAATTATCATCCCATCATAAGCCTGCAAAAGCAGTTATAGTATGAATTTATAAAGTCAATATATGTTCTGAATAGAAATCAATGATAAACATTTGATGAGAGTTAGACTGGAACTTATTTCAATAATTTACAGTACAACTAAAACAATTAAAATATGATTTAAAAAAACAGTTTCAAGGATGACAAAACAATCAAAGAAAATATATAAAAGATATAAATGAAAGGCATCATTAGTAGAAGTGCCTGGAAAAAGATAATGGATAGAAATAATTATATTTCAAACCTCCCTAGACTACTTTTATATTTTTATTGCATGCTTTTTACTAAACTGATAGAGCCAACTGGATGGATGCTCTGGAAGAAATCCATTTATCTACTATTCAGAATGATTTGCTAGTGTCATGTGCTGCCCTCTCAAACAACATGTTTTACTAGAGAGAATTTATTTTTACTAGAAAAGGAGACAGATGAACACCTCCATTCCTGGTGATACAAATAAGATTCCGCGTGCTTCCAAGCCCATTAGTGAATATGCAGTGATCATTCCAGAACCCATTGATACCTGTCAGCAATAGTAAACAGAGGAAAAAAAATAAAAATTAGATTTTAGTGCATCTTATATTTCTTAATTACCATCTTAACTGTTCACAACAAAACACTTAAAGATCAAATAAACAAGACTTACCAATACCCCTTTCCTAACATTTCCAAGAGGTCCACGATATTTTGCATATGCTGCAAGGGAAAATATTATTATTTAGCAGCTTCAACAACTCATAAAACAGCACACTTATATACGACATCAAATTAAAGGAATAATTACATTTTTCTTATTTTTCTTATTATCATTCTTCATTGTAACTGGTGATAAGAATAGTGGATGGAAAAGCAAAATAGAAAGCAAAACAAGATGCAGCTATTAATATAACTGTTGCTTGAATTGCCTGACATTGATTCATTGCCTTTAGTTATTATCTTTCCTCCATTTCAGGTAATTCTCAAGCAAAACCATTAAAATTCAACACAATAACATCTTATTTCTTTGGTTTATTCTATGCATCTATTTGCTTAGATTTTTCTTCTATATACAAATCAGCTCATCAGACAATGGAATTCTACACAACAAACCAAATTCAACAGCTGATCACCCAACCAATGGTTCACTATACTCCTTACATGGACAAAAATTCCACATCATGAATAACTGAGTCATTCTTAATTTGATATTATCCATGAGAATATTCAAAAAATTATCAAGTATAGCTCTAGCACTACAAAAATTAATGAAATATTATCATTCCAAAAATCTTAGGAATGTTAATGCACTACAATAATGTGACCTCTACATGCCCCTCAGACCACTTTTGTCGAGTCACTCTACATCTAATTCCCTGGAAAAGAAATGCAATGAACAGTTCCAATAAAGTATTTTGACATAGACCTAAATCATAATTCTCATGTATAATACAGGCTCTTAAATTGTATCAAAATTGTGTATGAATGTAATTGTTATTCCCAAAACCACACATTTTCACAACTGTTAAATGTTATGTAGCTTGGAGACAGATATCTAGCTGTTAGGTTTTCCTTGTTATTGCTCGCTACCATGACCACAAAATTATTCCAAATCACATGCATTTATAAATTTTCACCATTACTATCAGAAGGGGTTGACCATTTTCAACCACCTGTCAGAGCGATAAAAAAAGAAAGGTGTTCAAGGTCTTTAAATGGTACTTTTCCTATAAGTCTGTTTCCTTCATGTGTTTAAACTTTATTTTCAGTTTTTCAATTACAATGCAAACAATAAAATTCCAAAATAATGGCAAGACTCGAGCCATATAATCCCTATGTTGAGAAATGCTTGTCCCGTCATTGTATCAACTTGAGAACAAAGATTGTTGTTATTGCATAAGTTTACTTCTTAGCATGAAAGGCAAACAACATACTTCAAAAGATATACAAAACCCAATAATTGTAGCATTGCATCCAGTGAGGGAGAATCAAGTTCATTATGCTTAAAAATATTAGATCCAACTTAAAGGAAATGTATAATCATATCTGAATTAGAACCACAAGTTTGAAACTTACTTAGAAATGCACGATGCATAAATCCAGTACCATGTGTATCTGCATTGAACACACTTCGATATCCAACAAGCCCTCTGGAAACATGAAAATTACATATCAATCAAGTCTGCCTTCTCTCCAACTCTCTTTGCTCATGCATTTCAAACAAAAACAAAAGACATAAAAGGAATTCTTTACTCTTTTAGAAATAGACATAAAAAGAAAAGCTTCTCGGGAAGTGCAGGAAGGCAAACAATTAACCATTGATAGGGCACTTAGAGCAGACAAGCCCCTGTCCAAGTTTACGTCACGATTGTTCTCTCTTTAAACATGCGAGGGGTAGGGAGTGCCTCAAAACGTCTAGCCCTCAAAAGACTGTTTAATGTATATAGTCCACATGTCATTTTTTTGCAAGAAACGATGTGTCCAGGGACCAAGCCATTGAGGTCATGTCTTCTTTTCTGAAACATTGGCATTTTAGTACTCTAGATGCTGATGGTCTACCAGGTCGCCTTTTAACCGCTTGGAACCATAGCATTAATGCTATTTCTACTAGTCTCCTTCCTGCAGGTATCTTGATGGAAGGGGAAGCAAAGGATCTGAGCAAGGTCTTCAAGTTCCTCAATCTGTGCGGGCCATACTCTGACCAGAGGCCTTTCTGGGAATCTCTCGTGGATTTAGAGGCTCTACAAGGTGATAAACTAATCCTTGGGAGAGATCTTAACTTAACCTTGTCACCGAGAGAGATATGGGGTGATTCGGCTAGACAGGATCCTCTGGCTCAGTATTTTGTTCATTTTTTTGAAGAAGAAAAATTAATTGATGTCGAACCTCTTCAATTAGTGCCGACTTGAAGGAATGCTAGGGGAGGAAGCTCGGCCATCTCGAAGAGATTGGATAGGTTCTTCATGGCAGAAAACTTGCTAGAAAATGTGGAACGTTATCGGTCCTGGGTCGGGGTGGGTGGAGCTTCTGACCACTGTCCAATCATGTTTCAGATTGAGAAGAAAAGTGAAAAACCACCTGGGCCCTTTAAGTTTAATCATTATTGGTTGGAGGAGGATGAGTTCGGAGCTTTGATAACTTCAAACTGGAAACTTTTTGATCCACTGGCAGGAGATTCAGCAATGTTGCAGTTTGCAAGTAATTTAAAAAGGGTGAAAAAACTTGCTGCAGTTTGGGCCAAATAGAAAAAAGAAGAGAACCAAGCAGCTTTGAGGAAAGTTGAGTTGGAGATAGTAAGTCTGTTCACACAGAATGCAGCTGGTGTTTTTTCAGTCGAGGAACTGGAGTCTCTGAGGGGGTTGGAAAGGAAAAAGAAGAAGCTCCGGAACTGGAAGAAACAGCCTGGCGACTCAAAAGCCGAGCTATATGGCTGGAGGAGGATGATAATAATACCAATTTTTTTCATAAGTATGCCTCTAATAGAGAATCGTTGAATACAATTTGGGAGTTGGACACTCTGGATGGTTCTAAAGCCAACACCTTCAAAGACTTAGCTGCTGCTGGGAAGGGACATTTCCAGAATCTATTTAAGGAACCTGAAATTTCTCATATAGTGGAGCAAATGAGGATTATGCATTTGTTTCCTAGGCTATTTGATCCCGAAATGAATGTGTCTCTTGATGTTGCAGTCACTAAGGAGGAGCTACAAGAGGTCTTACTATCATTCAAAAAGGATAAAAGCTCAGGACCAGACAGTTGGACCGTTGAATTCTATATTGGTTTCTATGATTTTCTGGAAGATAAGCTCTTGAGGGTGGTGGAGGAATCCCGAGTTTCTGGAAAAGTTCTGCGGACATTGAACTTGATGTAGCCAAAGCCTGAGATTCATTCACAAGATCAAATACACCATGAAAACACAGGAGAATGGAAAAATAAATCCCTTTTATTCCTTCTCCATCCTAACTATTACAATCTAAGTTCAACCCCTTCTAACTACTATCCGGGATTTTCAAAAACAACTAATTTTAGAAAAACAAATGTTTTTTTAGAAAACCAGTTAATTTTAGAAAATTCTCGCATGACTCTAAAACTGACCACTAACTAAGAGCTAACTAGCGTGACACTATTTGTCAACTCTCTTTTCTGATTAAGCTCATAAACTAAGAGATAATTGATAATTGAAAAATTAAAAATTCCCGTAAAAACACTCAAACCCCAATTTGAGGCCTTATATGAAGGAATTTGGCACGGCAGTGAACTCTTTGAGACGCAATTCCCCGTAAAATTTCAGCCCAAATGGATAACCGAGTCAAAAGTTATGACCCTCGGAAAATCCCCGAAAAATTCCTGCATCATTTTCCTTTGGTTGAAAAGAACGTAGCTCCTGCAAGTTATTGTCTTCAAATTGTTGACATTTAATGGGATCTAGGTTCAGTAAGTCACCCTTTGTAATCCACGTACTCTCTGTTGGCGCTACGCCTTCCCACTAGACCAGATATTGGTTGTCTTGGCCTTGCCAAGTATGAAGGGTCTTCTTATCTAAAATATGTGCAATATTTTCCTTTTTCTTACTTGGAATGGCTTGTTGCCAATCCACCTCTGCCTTACTGTCATCACCAAGATCGTCCCCATGGAAGATATACAAATCAGAAACGTTAAACACAAGGGAGATATCAAGATCAGTTGGTAAATCGAACTTATAAGCATTGTCATTGATTTTCTTGAGAATCTTGCATGGACCAATTTTCTTATACTTCAATTTGTGGTAGGTTCCTTGAGGAAACTGCTCCTTCCGTAAATAAACCATCACCAAATCACCTTCATTGAATACCTAGTATCGTCGGTGAGCATCTTTGATAAAAAAAATTATGTTCATTACTGGCCTGCAATTTTTGTCTCACCTTTGTCGGTGAGCATCTTTGATAATTTTGTTTTGTTCATTACTGGCTTAAAATTTTCGTCAGTGAGCATCTTTGATGTAGCCAAAGCCTGAAATTCATTCACAAGATCAAATAATCCATGAAAACACAGGAGAACGGAAAAATAAATCCCTTTTATTCCTTCTCCATGCTAACTATTACAATCGAAGTTCAACCCCTTATAACTACTATCCGGGATTTTTGAAAACAATTAATTTTAGAAAAACAATTGTTTTTTCAGAAAAACAGTTAATTTTAGAAAATTCTCACATGACTCTAAAACTAACCACTAACTAAGAGTTAACTAGCGTGACACTATTTTTCAACTTGCTTTTCTGATTAAGCTCATAAACTAAGAGATAAGTGATAATTGAAAATTAAAAATTCTTGTAAAAACACTAAAACCCCACTTTGAGGCCTTATATGAAGGAATTTGGCCCTGAAAAAGTGTCGAAACAATGTCCAATCAGATAGATCCCATCAGCACGGCAGCGAACTCTTCGACATGCAACTCCCCATAAAATTTCAGCCCAAACGGATAACCGAGTCAAAAGTTATGACCCTCGAGAAAACCGCAAAAAATCCATGCATCAGAACTCTATTTTCTTATTGTTGATTCCTAAGAAGAAAGCTCCAACCACTTTTGAGGATTTTCGCCCCATCTCTCTATGTAACCTGATTTATAAACTTATCTCAAAAATCATAGCTAATAGAATTAAAGAGATCCTGTCAAAGATCATTTCAGAGGAGTAGTTTGGGTTTTTGTTTAACAGACAGATCCATGATGCAGTTGGCACTGCGCAGGAAGGACTCCATTCAATTAAACTCAAGAAAATTCCAGCAATTGTGATGAAGATTGACCTTTCAAAGGCCTGTGATAAGGGAAATTGGACCTTTATTAGGTTGGTTTTGTTGCAAATAGTTATGAGCCTAAATTCTGTCAATTGGATCATGGGTTATGTATCTTCAGCAAACTTTGCATTTATAAGTAATGGGTCCCCATCAGATTTTTGCAGGTAGGTTAAACAAAATCTAACCCTGAGCATAAAAAGTTTTGAAAAAACTTCAGAATTTGCTTATTTTTGTGGGAAATGTTGTTTGAAATTTTTTGAAGGAAAACAAGGAGGTTTTGCGGTAAGCACGCACTTTGAGGAGGTTGTGAGTCAAGAAAAACCTTTGCTCCTTTCAAAAATCTGTTATATCTTTTGTAATATCTCACTTGGTTGAAAGTTACTTTATTGAAATAGAGGTCATGTGTACAACTCCTTTTTATCTATGTTATCGGATCTGTCTGCCCTAGGGGATGGATCCACAGATCCCCAGATCGGATACGGATTCAGATCCGGATCCGCTGGATCTGCCCAGGATCCGCTCCAAAATGGATCTTTTCCAAATGAAATGCATTCTTCTTTGTGGGCGACTCTCCTTCTTCGTGGGCTTGTTGATCATTGTCCTACGTGGTTGATAAATCCTGTCGCGGTATGTCCTGACCTGTGTCTAATCCTCGTCCTCCCTGTCGCAGTATCTAAGCCCCGTCCTCCCTGTTGCAGTATGTCCCAACCTATGTTTAAGTCGTGTCCTCCCTGTTGCAGTATCTAAGCCCCGTCCTCTGTGTCGCGGTTTGTCATGACCTCTGTCTAAGCCCCATCCTTCCTGTCGTGGTATGTCATCAGTAAGGTAAGCACATTCGAATTGTTTCATTTTGATATGCCATATTGTTTCATTTATATCAAATGTTGTATGGTTTATAGTTTCTAAATTTTAATATCTAAGTTTATGTAATATGATATAGCATTATAATTTAATTTTATAACATTATAACGTTATAATTTTAATATCTAATTTATGTAATATGTTAAACTTATATTAATATCTAATATGATAAACTTATATTAAACTTT
>ML805315.1:234420-247628 GCA_009831015.1 Picea engelmannii
ATTTTAATATCTAAGTTTATGTAATATGATATAGCATTATAATTTAATTTTATAACATTATAACGTTATAATTTTAATATCTAATTTATGTAATATGTTAAACTTATATTAATATCTAATATGATAAACTTATATTAAACTTTTATATATTATAAGTTTATTATTTAATTTATATAAAGTAATTAGTATATTAAATTATTGTTATTTATAAGTTAATTGATATTTATATATTATAAGTTTATCATTCAACTTTCATGAAATAATAAATGTATTATTGTTGATGTTTTGGTAGCAACGGGAGGTATTCCCTCCTGGACAACCTTTCTTAGAGAAGAAGAAGATTCCAGAAGTCAAAGGAACACCATTGAACAATTGAAGAACACCCCGGAAGAGAAGTCGGCCCACATGAGCCTTCTGTCGAGGCCCTCCCTGGTTGGATTTATGATTTGCCAGCCTTTTTCTGCATTGCTTCTTCATATGTCCTACCTTGCCACAGTAGTGACAGGTGATGGTCTTCGAGCTCTTGGCTACATCCTCACCATTTCCCTAACCATTCCTCTTTGCCCATTTGTTTTTTCCCTTAACATTGGTTGCAAAGGCCTGTTCTGAACCCTCGATCTCATTGTTGCTACCAAATTGTTTCTTCCATCTGTCCCATTGTAAGAGCTTATTGCACAACCCTCCAAACTTTAAATCAACATCCGTAGCGGTGAAGTTCATAGTCTCTCTAAAGTGCTCATAAGCATGTGGTAAGCTTTTCAGCGTGATTACCACCATGTCCTCTTCTTCCATCTTCCTGTACATGGCCTCCAATTGTTCTCAGATGACCTTGATCTTGTAATTGCTCCTGTAATGATGCACCCTCACTCATCGTGATCGAAAACATGTTCTTCAAGAAGAAGGCTCATCCCTTGTCTGAAGTCTCATGCAGGTCTTTCATATGCTTCCAAATCGTGGCGGAAGTCTTCCCAGTTTGAACCTCACGAAGAATCTCTATTACTGACAACTTGAGCAGCATTAATGCTTCTCTATCTTGTCCATCAAACTTGTCATGGTCTTTACCCGCAACATTAGGTTGGTTTGCCTTGCCAAGAACGATATCCAACAAACACCTGTACTCATAAATAGCTAACATACATTGTTTCCACGTATTGTAGTTCTTCCCAAAAACCTTTTGGTTGCCTTCCAGCATGATGTTGGACAACGACGCCATAGATACAAGTCAAGGGTGCGAAAAAATAGACCGAATCAAACAAATAAATGCAGCATACCTGTTAATCCCTCCCTGAAACTGCAACACGAGAGTAAAAACACTTGTATATTGGCACTAACCAATTGTAGCAACCACGTACAGCTGAGAACTGTTGAAATTTCTCATACTCCAACACCTAGGTACTTTGTTATCTAGTGATTTCCTTACTCCAATCAGATTAGCAACTCACAAAACAAAAATACATTGTTGAAATATTCAATTCAATAAATCTAGCGGAAGCAAAACTGGAAACCAAATCATGCACAAATAAACACCAATATTTTTGGTTAGACACCCCTGGAAAAACCTCGGAGGGAAAACCAACGTTGAGAATGATTTTATTATGCTAAAATCAAGGCTCCCATAACAAGGAAAATGGCCCACTGAGAGAAATACAGCTACAAACAAACCTGGCAAAGTCTGGTCTAATGTATGGACCAGAGCTGCACATTTTTCGAGGTGTATGTGTCTTTCTTTCAGCAAAGCCACGTACATACGCGACCGTCTCCACTGAAACCCGTGTACATGTATGAAAGGACTATATGGAAAACTTTCGTACGACGCTACCCTTTCCTATGGTTTCCCCTAATTGAAACCCACCTACGTTGCCTCTGTTCTCTCTTTTCCTTGACCTGATCTCTAGATGGAAGTCCTTCACCTATCCAAGATCTCCTTGAATCACAGTCCTTCGTGATCAAACTCTCTTTGTCTTCTGTCAATCTCTCTCGATCAACATGACAAAGATCTCAAGTGTCTTCTCCTTCCCCCTAGCCTTGCTTTTATAATCGTGAGTTATAAACTATTTCTAATCTCCAAAGTGATTGACAGTTGAGATTACTTCTCAAACTCACTTGAGATTTAGAAACATGTTAATTACTTTTAGCATTTCCATAAATAACTCAATTAACTAATTACATAATTAATTAATAAAAGCATTTTACTTTAATAATTCCTTTAATCAAAGTAAATCTACCAAGGTAAAAGGCTTCGGACGATTTCCACATGTCTAGACATGCAGACCTGTGCGGAAATACCTGTCCAATGCTACCACTAGCATCAACACTCCCTCTTAGCGAGGAAGGTATTTTTCACCACTTCAAGTCTGTCTCTGAAGAACAAAAACTTCCCTTTCTTCAATGGTTTGGTTAGAATATCTGCAACATGTTCATCTGTGGATATATACTGAAGCTTCACTGCTCCCTTCTGGATCCTATCTTGAATGAAGTGGTATATGATCTCTCTATGCTTGGACCTGTCATGGAATACTAAATTCTCCGAGAGTTTGATACAACTCTGATTATCATAGTATATCACAGTAGGCTCCAACTCCTGATAAAATAAACATACTCGTCGTCGTATACTCTACCTCTGGCATAGTTTTAAAAACCAGTCAAATCAGAGCCGAAACCAACCAGTTTGATCGGTTTGATGGTCGACCGGTTCAAACAGGCCAATAAACCGAACTGGTCGACCGGTTTATGACAGAACCGGCCGGTTCAGTACCAAACCGGTCGGTTTCTGTCATAAATTGGTCAGTTCGATCTGGACAAAAAAGAACTAAGCACTAATCTTGGACATCTGCAAAACCTTTCCTTTCCAATTGACAATCCCAAAAAATAGGTGATTCTAGTTGTTTGGTTCTTACATCTTTTATTGGGATTTGGCATTGCCTAAGGATCTCTTCTCTATTTACCCTTTAGAAGATCCAATATAGGTTTGGTTTCAAATTTCAACCAATTGGTCATTTCTTTGTTTGCTTTCTGTTTGATGTGGAGGGATGAGGTATGTATGCAATGGTTGGCAAAAAATTCGTTGTTGATAAAGAAAGCCAAATCCCTAGATGTGGTAGCATGTTGTAATTTTATTTCTGCATTATTAGTTTCGAGGAAGAAGATATAAGTTCCATTATATATACCCTTCCACCTTTTTGCATTGTTGATGTAAATGATTTTCTGTAAATATAAGACATAATTTAAAAAACGGTATTGATGAGTCCTTTTGTTGAGGCTTGCCAACATGTCATTGTTATTTTTGTTCTTAAGAATACTTGCAGAGGCTTTGTTATGGTTACCAATTGGGTATTTTGAACATGAAGTGATGATGATTCTGCATTTTGTATGACCTTTAATAGTCAAGATGGATATAACCATGATGTCCTTACTCATGTTTTGACCTCTGTTTGTTGCAAATCTTTTTGAAGGTTTACCTTAATAAGCAAAGTTTCCAGTTATTACAATAAGTTTCAGAGCCTACAGTCACAGATGTCCGTGATGATGATGAGTCTGAGGTCGAGTTCAAGTCCGAGTCAAAGACAAATGATGATGTCGGGGGCGAGGATGCTCATGCCATTTCTACTTCTATAAATAGTGATGATTGATCGTTGATCATGTGGATCAATGAGATAGTGACTTGTAGTCTTGACTCTTGTTAGTATGTTATTTACTGTTGTAGAGGCCATTTAGAGCCTCCTTGATTATGTATTTATGTTCCGATCTCTAGATATGTATTGCACTTGGTGCCATTTTGATATATTCATGAGCATACTTTGGATATGTTGTCTCTAATTGTCTCTAATGCTTTGGAAACTTGATATAAAATCTTAAAAATATATTTTTTCGTTAAAATTTAAATATTTTTTATATTTTTTAAAAAACCGGTTCATTGAAACCAGTTCGACCAGTTCATTACCGGTTCCGGTTGGACCCTTGACCGATTCAGGTTCTAGTTTCGGTTTTTAAAACTATGGCCTCCGTTGAACTAAGTGCTACAGAAAACCGCTTCCTACTAAAACAGGTAATCGTTAATGATCCCACGTTGAAGCAACACCCCAAGGTGCTCTTTCTGTCTACTGCACTCCCTTCCCAATGTGAGTTTGTATATCCCTGCAACTTCACTCCATCTCCTCCAAGATATCTCAGTCCATACTCCATTGTACCTCTCAAGTACCTGAGCACATGTTTCGCTGCTACCCAATGCAACTGCCTCGACTCCACCACGAACTGACTCAAGGTGTTCACAGCAAAACATATATCTGGCCTAGTGTTGACCAAATACATCAAGGACCCTATCAGTTGCCTGTATATCTTGGGATCCACCAACTTTGAATCTGAAGTGATCACCTTCTTCAGATTGGTAATCATAAGTGGAGCCATCGGTCTACAATCCTCCATCTTGAATTCCTCAAGATCTCAATTGCATACTTCCCTTGTCCAAGGAAGATCTCTCCCGATACCTACCACACCTCTAACCCCAAGAAATAATGCATCAAGCCAATGTCCTTCATCTAGAACTCACGAGCTAAATCCACTTTGCACCCTACAATAAGCTCCCCTGCACCTGTGAGAAACAAATCAACATACAGAACCAAGATGAGTGGATCTGCTCCAACAAGTATGAAGTACAAGTTAGGATCCACCTCACTCTTGGTAAATCGCATACTCTGCAAGTATCTGTCGATCCTAGAATACCACACCCTGTGTGCTTGTTTGAGTCCATATACAAGGCTTTCTTAAGCCTGCACACATGAGAATCCTTTCGATGTACCACGAAGCTCTGAGGTTGCTCTATGTATACTTCCTCAATAATCTTGTCGAGGAAGCTATTTTCACATCCATCTGATGTATCCTCCACCTCAACTGAAGCAATAGAAATAATAACTCGAATAGAAGAGTACCTGGTGACTAGAGAAAATGTCTCCTCATAGTCCACTCCCTCTTTCTGGGAGAACCCTCTCGCCATAAACCTTGCCTTGAACTTCTCGATGCTACCATCATGCTTGATCTTATAAAGCCACCTAGAACTCACAACTGACTTCCCCTCCGGTCTTGGCACTATGTCCCAAACATCATTCCTCATAATAGAGGTGTACTCCTCTACCATGGCATCCTGCCATACTTGTTGATTTGTTGATTCCTCAAAACTAGAAGGCTCAGCATCAATGGTGCTACTCATAAGCGCCATATAGTTCGAAAACTTCTTCGGAGGCCCACACTCTCTAACCGCACTCCTAGGAGCCTCACCAACATCCCTCAATGTCTGTAATAGTCACCTAGCTCTCCTAATAGGACTAGAGGGGGATAACTCCTCCTCCCCACCTAAAGTATGAATTGCTGACTACTGCTCATCCTTTGGAGCCTACTGCTCCTTGTCCTTTGTCACTGTTGATGACTCTTGAGATCTGCTAGATGCCAAGTTCTCCTCAAACTTAACATCTCTGCTCACAATTGTCTTTCGTTGCACTGGAATGAAGATCATGTAAGCCTTTGAGGTCTTACTGTACCCCACAAATATACCCTTATGTCCTGAAGGCTCCAGCTTTGTCCTCTTCTCCATAAGAACATGGATGTAGACCAGACAACCAAAGATCCTCAAATGTCCTATCTCTGGCTTCACTCCTGAGAATGCATCCTCTAAAGTCTTGTCCCCCAATATCCTGTGAGGACTCATGTTATGCACATACACTTTCGTGTTACACGCCTCTGCCCACAGAAACATAGGCAACTCCTGGTCATGTATCACAGCCTTGGCAGAACTGATGATGAACCGATTTTTTCTCTCTGCAACCTCATTCTACTGAAGGTTGTATGAGACTGTCAAGTCCCTCTTAATCCCTTCCTCCTTGCAGAAATCCTTGAAGTCAATGGAGGTGTACTCCCCCCCATTATCCGACCTCAAGACCTTGATCTTCTTGTTTTTCTGGCTCTCCACCTGAGCTTTAAACTCATGAAACCGACTGAAGACCTCATCCTTGGTCTTCATGAAGAAGATCTAGGTTTTCTTGGAAAAATCATCAATAAACATCACATAGTATGACGATCCCTGTAATGATACTACTTACATCGACCCACTCACATCTGAATGGATAAGATCCAAGATCCCCTTGGACCTACTCTTGTTGCTCAAAAAAGCAGCCTTGGCATTCTTTCCAAGTGCACACCCTCTACACACTCCTTGCTACTCAATATTGAACTCTGGAAGACCTGTAACAATCCCCCTCAAAATCGACAATGCCATGTAGTGTTGGTGTCCCAACCTCTTGTGCCACAACTCACATAGGTTGCCATTGTCATGTACCAAAGCCTGAACAAGCTTGTCCTGCGACCTATATAAAGTGCCTTCTCTAACCCCAACGACCACTGTGTTGTCCAAGCTAGCTTTCTCTAGACGTATGAGTACTTGCCCTCTCTGAAAAGTAACGGAAAAACCCTTGTCCTCCATAGTTGAGACTGAAAGTAAATTCTTCTTCAAACCAGGTACGTAAAGCACATCCTGGTCATCTAATGAACCTCCTGACTCAAGCTAGAACGTAATTGTTCCCTCTCCCTTTACTGCATACTTGGCATCATCACCAAGTGGCACATGAAGATTTGAGCCCCTCATTGTCAGATTGCTAAATAGCTCCCATGCTTCTGTCATATGACGAGATGCACCATTGTTCAAGAACCAAGCACTCTTCGCAGTTGTATTAGTGGAAAGAAAAGAAACCAGTGAATAGTCCTTCTCAAACTTTGTTGCAAACTCATCAAGCTATTTCTCTATTGATCTTGTTGTCTGCATCTTTTTGTTACCCTTCTTCTCCAGACACTGAGATGCATAATGTCCATTCTTATGACATGAGAAGCACTTGATTTTACTCAAGTCCTTCTTCCTTGGCTGTGATGATCCTCCATCACTGTTACCCTTCTTGCTAGAACTCTTTCCTTTTCCCTCTCTTATCTTACTGACAAGGGCCAAGTTCTCATCACTAATCCCCTGCTTGCTTCTCTTAGACTCCTCCCGAGTCTGTTCCTGGATGCAATCATCCCAAAGTCTCTACCAATCTGGGATATTTTCCCAAGCACAAACTCCCTTGACAAATAGTTCCCAAGACTTGGGAAGACCATTCAATGCCACGTTCACGAGCTCTGCGTCCTCTATTTTCTCCCCTATGGCTGCAAGTTGATCACGCACCTATGTGATCCTCATGAGATAGTTGGTAACATTATCAGATCTAGACATTTGCACCAACCTGAGTTTTTTTCTTAAGACCATCTTCATATTCATGTTATTGCTCTGGAATAAACTTACCAAGGCAACAACATCTCTTTGGTTGTCTTCTTCTCGATTAGGTGAAGAATCAGATGATCCTTCACTGAATCCAAGAGGACCCTCTCTGCTTTGATCTCCTTCTTGTTGTGAGCTTCCAAAGTTGTCGAATCTGTTGGTGGAGTAACAACTTTGTCCACTAACTCCCAAAGGTCATACTCTTTCAATGCCAAAATCACTCTTGCTTTCCAAGATAGGAAGTTGGATGCTCCATACAATCTGCCTTCAACTCTCAAGGGTGTTGTTGCCATCCCTAAGACCTGATAACCTGCCCTGGAAAAATAATGCCTGGTTTCAATGAAACCCTTTTGTCTCTTCAATGTGCTACGCTTGCGATCCCTTGATTTGTCTCTGTTGGCAGCAATCCCTAGGTCTACACGCTCACACAAACTTTATGGCACCTAGACTATTGAAGTCACAAGAGTGGAAACCTTGTCTTTCAAAGGCCCCAAACTCTTGATACGACTTCCAAAACGTTGGGCTCTAAAACCATATTACGGAAATCGAGCACATAAAGAAACTAATATAACTCAAAAGAGTTCTCCGTATTGTATATTGAATGAGAAAGCGAAAGCTTTCTTATATAGGGCTACAATCAAGTCGAGTCAATCCACTTTATGAATGTGGAATAAACCAATAAAGTGAAATAAGAAATAAAAGCATAAACTAACCTAAAGTCAAATTGACTTTATTCATGCCCAAGTCTAATATCTAGTTGACCATTATAAACTAACATTTATTTTAACACTTTCCTTGCTATGAATAAAAAGATAACACTTTTGCAGCATCAATAGCAAGAAAACAATCCAAAATCCCTTGGATATGGTGTCATACTTGTATACTTCAAACGATATTTTAAATTATACAGAAGATAAAAGATTTTAATGAGGGAGAAATTCTGTCAAAATATTCAAGATACTTCAATACTTCTTTTTCAATCAATTTCCAAAGCAAAGCATTTTCACACCTTGAAGGACATGTCAAAGTCATTCTTGTTCGTCCCTCTGCTCCTGCACAAGGACCCATGTCTATCAACTCTCCACGTCTGTTTGACAAGGCCTCCATAACAAGCCCAACGTGTTCTTCATTTACCTGAAAAATTTTAAATGGATATTCAACATGCAGAAAAAGTTCAAATATGACTATACCTAGGAGTCTTCTCAATCCACACAAGAGATATTAACAAAAAACACCTTTACCATTAAAAATTCAAAAATATCGAACCTCAATTATTACTTCCTCCAAAGGCTCAAGTTTTTGACCATCTTCAGTTTTGTACCTGGACCAAACAAACGCCACAAGGCATTGTGCACCAAAACTCATGAGAATGGATCCAATTAACTTCCACACTGAAACTAAATTTTTACAAAAATGCAAGCAAAAGACAAGTCTAACAATAACTAGAGCATACTACAAAGCGCCACTATGAAAATGAGCAAAGAGATGTGACATGTAGTGTACTGTACAAATGTCAGACTCTAATCTTTTGGGCTGATCCAAGATATGTTTTTTCACACTAGAACTAATCAGATTTATGATATAGTGTCACCTAAACATCCCATCAATTCCAAACTCTAATTTCATATGTGGATATTAGTAATAGATGGAACAAGATGAGAAGAACTGACCCAAACTTTTAAACACACAAATAAATGCCAAATACATGCCCAGAGAAGAGCTCCGGGTGAGTGTACAATGGGAGAAAAGCTCCCTGAAGTAGAAAGAGTAGCTTAACGTCAGAATGCCACATGGCTTCTCCTAGTGTATAATAAGATTACATACAATCGATTGAATCTTGGAATTTCTCACGCACTCGTCTTCCAGTAATTATAGGGATGATGTGTAAATGTGCACATTTTTTAACATGATAAAAATAGACCTAAAATTATATTAGTGGAATTATGTATTAACTATTCATTATTTCCTCGATGCTTAAGTTGAATTGTTGCCAAGCAAAAATTATGATATCCCAAATTCATAATGACTGTTTTCCCTACTAATGAAAGTACTGTCCGGATCTTAGCTGGGGTGTTGCATCCTGGTGTAATTGAATTTCTGCAAAAATAAGGGCTTTGACTATACAACCAAATATAGCAGATACGTGCTAGATGTCCTCCTTGCTCAGGTATATTACTGTAAAAAGGAGCCTCAATTGAGTAGGGAGTGATAGAGATTAATGACAAATGTTAACTTAAGCTTGTATATAGATTGTGAAGTCATCTACATTTAGTTGTACCTCTTAGTGTTTTGTATAATAGCAGGCTGCTTCTTTAATAATTAAGTCATGCTCCCATACTTTTAGGAGTTGTGTTGTTATGTCCAAAGCAATGTACATATAGTCTTCCTCTAATAAAATTGCATCTCATATTGTGCACAAGTTTCTCCTTTTATTTAAATATCTTTTCTCAACATGGTATCAAAGGAAAAAGAAGTCCAGAGCTTGTGGCGGAGACCATGGTAGATCAGAATCAGAGACCAAGAAGAAGACCAAGATCCAAGTTGGAGATGCAGGATTGTGGATGAGAACAGAAACTGTTTAAGGTTGTGTGAGAAGGAAATTCTACTTTGTGGGACACAGACCAAAGCGTCAGGACATATAAGCAAAGTTAAGTTTTACTATGAGATGCAAATTTTAAAAATTAAGATAAAATATCCTAAAGTTTTGCCTTTAAAAAGGCGAAATAAAGTTAAAGAAAGTTAAAAGAAACATGTTTTTTGTGAAACAGAGGAAGGGGCATCATTCAATAGCAGACTTGAAGAAGACCACACTCAATAGCAGAATCAAAGCTAATAGCAGACAATATAAGAGACAGATTGCAGAGAACAGTTGCTTGCAATTGCAGATCCACGATTTCTGGAAGACAACCAAGTTGCAGACAACCCCAATTTACAGACAAAAATCAATGGTTTACAGAACGATTTGCTGACAGAGAAGAGGCATTAGCATGTGTGAGACCGGATAGCAGGCAACAGATTCCTGGCCATTGATACTCAGAACAAATATTTCCAGCAATACCAAAGCATATAAAATATGAGGCAGAAAGCAGCAATAACAAAGAATATAAAATATGAGGCAGAAAGATGAGTGGCATAGTAGTTCAGAAATTTCACACTAGACATTGTGACGCCCAAGAGACTGGCAGAAGATCTCCATATCTTGAAAAGGCAAGGTAACGTCTCAGACAAGCCTTTTCCAGCATTGCAGCAATAAATAAATTTTGATGGCTCAGATGTAGATACCCATCAGTGATGTGGCAAGCGCCAGTGGATTCAGGAGTCCAACGTGCAAAGCAGATACATTGAAGTACAAATTATATCAATTAAGGAAGTAGCAGTATGAAATTCACCTCACAGGTACCTCTAAATTCATTTATTTTTTAGTCACTTTGCAAAGATCTCAGTTTCTCAGAATTATACATCGTCATATTCACAACAGTTAAATAGGAAAAGTTATGCTCCCTGGGTTGTCCTTATGGAAGATGTTACTGCCTGAAAATACATGTCTTAATCGGCATTTTCATGGGTTTTCTTATCTCGCCAGCACAACAAAAGTATTTTGAAGTTCAGTGACAGTTATAGGTTGCAAGGACAGACTTGGACTCCATGCACCTTGTTCCCTCTTGCCCGAGCACCATTCCACATCCAGATGGCAAGAACAAAAGTGTAGATGTATTGTTGGCCTGATGGAGGCTTTTCTAGAGGCATATCTCACCATATGGTTCCATTCAAGCACACTTGACACATGTTGGAGGTCTAGAACATGACATGTAGTAAACAAAAGGGTTAATCAGCATAAAACAAGGAGTCCCTCTTAGAAAGGTGTCGTGTGGCACTAAATTGCATTTGGGCTTGGCCAAAGGCCCACCTAAGGTTGAATGCACTTTTCAAGCAGATGTTTAGGGCATGTTGGAGACAAGGGGTGAGAAATAACCCTAATGGAGTATCTTCCATGTATTTGAAGGCATGTTTCCCCTTTGAGGACAACTTTTGGGGATAAGGACACATTATTATATCCATTTTCCCATATTTAGAGGTCTATTTCACCTATTGAGGTATTTGAGAGTAAATACTAAAGACACATTGTTCGAGGCCTTTTCTACATGTTTCATCTTTGAGGCGATGTTTTAAAACTCGGACTCGAACTTAGACTTGGCCATGACTCGGACCAGTTTCAATTTAATGACTTAGTTTACAAAAAAATACATAAAATATTTAAATTTTTATGGAAAAAATATTTTTTGAAGATTCCAAACCATTAGAGACAAAATATGCAAAGTTTTCTCATGTATATACCATGTGAGGGTGAATATATCAAAATGACACCGAGTGCAATACATATCAGAAACAAAAGACATAATCAATGAGACTCTAAATGGCCTCTAGGGTCCAAAAAACATGCTACAAGCTATTGGCTTAATACAATTCACTAATCAACATGATCAATCATCAAACTCATCACCACTATTAGAAATGGGATCCTTGGCATGAGCTACAAGATCATCCTCTAGCTGAAAGTCTTCAAACCTGTCGGACTCCTTAGGGACATGTGCAACCATAGTAGTAGTACTAGTAGAAGCACGAGTTGCATGGCTAGTGCTTAATTGTGCCATGACTAGTTCTACACCTACTCCTACTAGTAGATCTAAATCTAAACCAATCCACCCCAAGTCATTTATATCATAATCAATATCAAACTATGTTGAGTGAGACTCCTCTACCCATTCTAAGGTTGGATTAATATCATCCAACCCAATGGGATCTATATCAAGTCTTTTGTTCACCAACTGGTTGCACCTTAACAAGCGGTTGTACTGCATGAAGACGAGATCATTTAATCATTTTTGTTCTAAACGGTTTCTCTTCTTTGTGTGAATCTGGTCAAAGACAAACTAATTGCGCTCACACCCAAAAGCACTGCAAGTTTGACTCAGGATTTAAATTGCAAACTTTTGCAATTGAGAACATTGGCTACTAAATGACTCCCACCAATGTGCTACAAAGACAAAGTTAGTTCAACAAATTAAATTGTGACTTTAGCTAAAAATTCAAGTGTTTAACATTTAAACAATTGAACTTTAAAAAAATTTGGAATTGCTTACCTAGTTGGTCCACATCTCTTACAATCTTTGCTAGGTTTTCGCCAAAGGTACTTGTGGCTCTAGTTAAAGCATTGATCTGTCAATGTGTTTCCAGTTGCTCACTCTCATCAGGGACCATGCACTCTAAGCACTCATGCAATCCATCTTTGACCTCCCCAATTTGATCTTCTCCTAACTGAGCTTTGTAAAGATACCTTGGCTTTAGGAAATAGTAATACCCAACAACATGTATAGGGTGATGGAGTTGATTGGTCAATATGTTATTAATGATCTCCCAAATATACTTAGTTACTCTATCCTTGTACATTTCATTTATTTGCTCCTTTGTCTAATCCATAGCCCCATCCACCCACTGCAACACCTTAACAAGAGGCTCACAAATTTTCACAACCTTTGCTACTTTTTTCCAAAAAGTGCTCTCAAAAACTTTTCTCTGGGTGTCTTTTCCATCTTGTTTGTGAGCCCACTAAGATCCATTCCACTCATCACTTGAAAACATTTTTCTTAAGTTTTGTGCTTGGAAAAGGAGAGATTGCAATGTGAGGAAGTGAGTTGCAAATCTTGTGATAGCAGGCCTAACAAGGTCCATGCCCCTAATGTTTTTCCTCATTAGGTTCAATAACCATGAGCAGTTATAGATGTATTTTGTAATTCTCTTGGCATGCTCTACAGTGTTCTTGATCCAATCCTATTTGCATATGTCCTCAAGCATGAGGTCTATGCAATATGCAGCACATGGGGTCTAAGATATGGTTTGGTATTTAGCCTTGAAC